>JAODAL010046472.1:0-30882 GCA_025379985.1 Phyllomedusa bahiana | reverse complement strand
CAAACTCCCTTTGGCATTTTTTAAATTTTGTGGGTATCAGGTTAAGGGTCAGGCTGTGGTACAAGACAGGGATAGTAAATGGTCTGTGACATTTTTTCTGTGACTTTTATAACCTAAGTGTGTTGCCTAAGATGTAGCATGTATCCATTTGACTGTTGTGGATGTTAATTTCAGCTTCTCAAGCCTTGTTTGGGTGTAATAATGAAGGTGTTGTTGCTCTCCCATAGACTTTAATGGTCATCGCGCATAATCGATGCTCACTATCGAAAAACCTTATCGATAGCGGCCGACTATCGACTATCGATCGATCTCGATAGCCAACGCAATCGCTCAACACTACCAGAGAACCTTGGGGGAAAGAACCCTGCACCATCCCTGCGGTTCTGAAGAGCGTGCGCCGAGCCTGAGAGACACTGTTACGACCAGAGACATCCACCCAGCTCACCCAGTGAGCTGTCACAGAGATATAGCGGCCTTGGCCGTGCTTACTAGTCCATGTGTCGGTGGTCAGATGAACTTTGTCGGACACAGATGCAGACAACGTGCTTGAAATTTTAGAGAACACGTGGCTGGCCAGGGCAGGGACGGCTTTTCTGGAAAAGACATGCCTGCTCGGCATCTGGTATTGGGGGCAGGCAAGGGCCATGATGTGGCGGAACCCATCTGTGTCCACCAGACGGAAAGGCAACATTTCCAAGGCCAAAAGCCTGGCAATGCCGACATTCAGGCTTTTGGCTTTGGGATGGTTTGGGTTAAAGTGTTTCTTCTGCTCCCAAACCTGGTATACAGAAGGCTGGCTGCTAGACTGGCCGCTGTACGGAGTGCAGGTTGTCAAACTGGTGGAAAGAGAAGGGGTCGGATGGGTCTCTGGTGGTGCTGGTGGTACTCGGGCGACGGTGGAGGCTGAAGCGGAGGCTGATCCCTGATCATGACTCTGAGAGACATGGGCAGCTGAGGAACGCTTGGTAGTGGCGGAGGAGGAGTAGGCGGAGACAGAGGGTGTGACAGTGGTTGGAAGCCCGGCATTGGTGTGGCCTTTTTTTTACCAAGTGTTCCCTCCATTTCAACTCATGTATTCGCTGCATGTGACCAGACATGTTGGTGGTGGTTAAACACCTAAGATTCTTGTCTCTACTGATGCGTTTTCGGCAAAGGCGGCATATGACATTGCTGGCTGAATCAGAGGCTTGCTCGAAAAAGGCCCAGGCTTGAGAGGTCCTGGACCTTTTCGATGGCGATAAGTGAGGAGTGGTGTTTCCACTGATCGTAGCTGGCGGAATCATCTCAGCGGACTTGTGCGACCGCCCTCTCCCTTTTTGAGGCGGGACCCGTACTGACACTACCCCATCGTCTTCCTCCTCGTCCAGTGATGAAGCGCTCGCAAGCAAATTCTGCTGAAAAGACCACGTTGGATCCGCAATGTTGTCATCATCATCATCAACACAGGTGACTTCCTTGTCCTGACATTCTGCATCCTGGAGCTGCGGGCTACAAGCAACAGGCACTGCAAGGCGTTGCCGACCGCCCGGGATTTTTGCCGATTGACCGGCTTCCTTCTCCTCCTCTGATGGCATCAGCAATTGGGCGTCAGAGCAGACAAAATCATCCTCTTTGGCCTCTTGATCTTTTGAAATTCCTTCTGACCCCAACCGCATTTTGTCATCAAAGAGGTCTTCAGAAAAAGGATTATCCACAGTGGTGGGTACACGAGTTGACATTTGGGCTGCCTTCGCTTCATGTTGGACGGATGCTGACGATGCTGATGACGACATTTGTGGCCGTGACTGGGAGGACGAGGAGGTAAGACTGCTGGATGCAGGTTGCATTAACCACTGAAGAACAGATTGGCGATGCTGTTCGTTACTGAGATTCACAGGGCCCTGACCAAGCGATGACAGGCCTGACGGTCCTGCAACGGACGATCCGCTGGCTTGCGTGTTGTCGCCAGCATTGGACGGAGCACCTTCTCTCGTACCTCTACCTCCATGTTCTACACCCCTCTTTGTTCGCTTAACACCTGCATTTTGCTCCATATTCAGAAAGATAAAAATTTAAGAAGATATGCAAGAGTTTTGGAAAGTCTCTTATTAAAGACGGCAAATCACAGTTATTCTTAAATCCCTCTAATTTCCTAAAGCCAACTAGGATTAGAAACTGAAATGTTTCTAGCGAATACCTGTGAAATGCGGTCTGGTGGAAGAACTGTAAGACAAAATCAACTGCCCAGTAGGACTAAGAATTGATAGTTTTCAACAAACTATCATACAAGTGCGCTATCTGCACCAAACTGAGATTTACAAAGCGCAATAAAACTATTCAGAAGTTACACGGATGAGAAATTGCATTTTTTGCAGCAATGACAAAAGAGAACAGTTTCTAGAAAATTTTTATATCAGAATTGTCGTACAACGTGGCTATTTGAAAAAACTAGGTCTGCACCACGTGCAATACAGCTATTTAAAAGTTATACGGATAACAAACGATGGTTTTTGCACCAATGAAATACACCAACAGTAACTACGAAACTTCTGTATCCAAATTTAAGTACAAGGTGGCTGTTTGAAAAAAACTGGGGCGAACCAAATTGCAATACAGCTATTTAAATGTTATACGGACAATAAAAGGTGGTTTTTACACCAATGAAATACAAAAGCAGTTACCACAAAATTTCTGTTTTCAAATTTAAGTACAAGGTGGCTCTTTGAACAAAACTGGGCCGCACCAAAGTGAAAAACAGCTACTTAAATGTTATACTGGTAAGAAAAGGTGGTTTTTGCACCAATGAAATACACCTGCAATTACTAAAACATTTCTGTATCCTACTATAAGTACAAGATGGGTCTTTGAACAAAACTGGGCCGCGCCAAAGTGAAAAACACCTAAGTAAATTGTGTACTTATAATAAAAGGTGGGTTTTGCACCTATGAAATACACCTGCAATTACTATCAAATTTCTGTATCCTAATATAAGTACAAGATGGGTCTTTGAACAAAAATGGCCTGCGCCAAAGTGAAAAACACCTAATTAAATTGTGTACGGATAGAAAAAGGTGGTTTTTGCACCTCTGAAATACATCTGCAATTACTAGTAAATTTTTGTATCCTAATATAAGTACAAGATGGGTCTTTGAACAAAAATGGCCTGTGCCAATGTGAAAAACACCTAATTAAATTGTGTACGGATAATAAAAGGTGGTTTTTGCACCTAAGAAATACACCTGCAATTACTAGCAAATTTCTGTATCCTAATATAAGTACAAGATGGGTCTTTGAACAAAAATGGCCTGCGCCAATGTGAAAAACATCTAATTAAATTGTGTACGGATAGTAAAAGGTGGTTTTTGCACCTCTGAAATACATCTGCAATTACTAGTAAATTTTTGTATCCTAATATAAGTACAAGATGGTCTTTGAACAAAAATGGCCTGCGCCAAAGTGAAAAACACCTAATTAAATTGTGTACGGATAAAAAAAGGTGGTTTTTGCACCTAAGAAATACACCTGCAATTACTAGCAAATTTCTGTAACGTAATATAAGTACAAGATGGGTCTTTGAACAAAAATGGCCTGCGCCAATGTGAAAAACACCTAATTAAATTGTGTACGGATAATAAAAGGTGTTTCTTGCACCTCTGAAATACGCCTACAATTACTTGCAAATTTCTGTATCCTAATATAAGTACAAAATGGGTCTTTGAACAAAAATGGCCTGCGCCCAGGGGCGTAACTAGAGAAGCCAGGGCCCAAAGCAAACTTTTGGATGCCCCCTACGCCCCCTCGCCCACCTCCCTGACCACGACAATGTACCAGGACATGCTGTTAAATAATGTAGATAATACAAGGGTCAAATACCTCACCATACATATCACCATGATACTGCTACAAAACAAATCCACTATACAATACCATAACAGGACTAACATTACCAATAACACTACTACATATGGACCTGATTATACCGCCAGAGCATGACCACAAAGTGACTGAATAATACCCCTACACTATTACTGATCAGTACACAAAGACCAATAGTACCACCATATAGTGACCATATAGTGGTATATACCAGTGTACACAGGCTCTGCATACTGTATATAACCACCATACAGTGACCATATAATGGTAGACACCGTGACACAGGCTCTGGACTGTATATAACCACCATACAGTGACCATATAGTGGTAGACACCAGTGTACACAGGCTCTGCAGACTGTATATAACCACCATACAGTGACCATATAGTGGTAGATAGCAGTGTACACAGGCTCTGCAGACATATAAGTGATTACAGTGTAGTTACATCTTGTGACTCACAGGTGACGTTTCTCTGACCAGTCGTTGACTTTCTCTTTTGTTCTGCATCCGCTCCAGTCCACCATCTTGATGACATCTCCCGACCACTTGTCCCTGCAGATTTAGACACAAATATCTTAGAATCCTGACTTTTCCAGCACCTGCCCCCTGGCTATATGGGGTCCATTTAGGCAGGCAGGGTTTAGATAGGATATATGGGGCCCCAAATAGGCAAGGTTTAGGTAGCCAATAGTGTGCCCATATAGGCAGGCAGGGTTTAGGTAGCTATAGGGAGCCATACAGGTAGACAGGGGTTAGGTGGGCTAT
The DNA here is from genome assembly GCA_025379985.1 of Phyllomedusa bahiana. NCBI lineage: Eukaryota > Metazoa > Chordata > Amphibia > Anura > Hylidae > Phyllomedusa > Phyllomedusa bahiana. The sequence goes on along the minus strand of JAODAL010046472.1, from coordinate 26,260 downwards.
AGGGGCCATATAGGTAGGGTTTAGGTAGCTACAGGGGCCCCATATAAGTAGACACGGCAGGCTTGGGGGGGTATAATGGCTGGCTTGTGGGGGTATACGGCAGGCATGTGGGGGTATACGGCAGGCATGTGGGTTATACGGCAGGCATATGGGGGTGTACAGGCAGGCATATGGGGGCTGTATAGGCAGGCATATGGGGGCTGTATAGGCAGGCATATAGGGGCTGTATAGGCAGGCAGGCATATAGGGGGCTGTATAGGCAGGCAGGCATATAGTGTGGTGTATAGGCAGGCAGGCATATAGGGGGCTGCAGAGGCAGGCAGGCATATAGGGGGCTGTATAGGCAGGCATATAGGGCACTGTATAGGCAGGCAGGCATATAGGGGCTGTATAGGCAGGCAGGCATATAGGGGGCTGTATGGGCAGGCAGGCATATAGGGGGCTGTATAGGCAGGCAGGCATATAAGGGGCTGTATAGGCAGGCAGGCATATAGGGGGCAGTATAGGCAGACATATAGGGGGCTGAATAGGCAGGCAGGCATATAAGGGGCTGTATAGGCAGGCAGGCATATAGGGGGCTGTATGGGCAGGCAGGCATATAGGGGGCTGTATAGGCAGTCAGGTATATAGGGGGCTGTATATGCAGGTACATAGGGGGCTGTATAGGCAGGCATATAGGGGGCTGTATAGGCAGGCAGGCATATAGGGGGCTGTATAGGCAGGCATATAGGGGGCTGTATAGGCAGGCATATAGGGGGCTGTATAGGCAGGAAGGCAGGCATATAGGGGGCTGTATAGGCAGACATATACGGGGCTGTATAGGCAGGCAGGCATATAGGGGGCTGTATAGGCAGGCATATAGGGGCTGTATAGGCAGGCAGGCATATTGGGGTCTGTACAGGCAGGCAGGCATATAGGGGGCTGTATAGGCAGGCATATAGGTGGCTGTATAGGCAGGCAGGCATATAGGGGGCTGTATAAGCAGGCAGGCATATAGGGGGCTGTATAGGCAGGCTTATAGAGGGCTGTATAGGCAGGCAGGCATATAGTGGGCTGTATAGGCAGGCTTAGGGGCAGGTAAAATAAGAAATCCCTTACTCAGCTCGGTCCACGCTCCCCCGATGCGCCACTCGCTCCACTCTGCTGCTTTCACGGAAGCCTCTGCGCTCAGCGCGGGCGGCACGGTAATGTGACGTCACCGCGCACGCCCACGTGACCACAGAGCGCCGGCAGGGGAAGTAGCAGGGTGGAGCGAGTGTCGCTCCGTTCTGCTACCTCCGGGTAGCGTTGCCTCTGAACGCTTGGGCCGGAGGGCCCGGGCGTTCAGAAGGAGTATGCTCCTCAGCTCCGCGCCCGCCGCAGTGAACTGTCAAGTTCACTGCCGGCGGCCACAGGAGCGGCATTACCGGGGTAACGGACGCGGTTGCAGCTGCCCCAGGGCCCCCCTAAGTGCAGGGGCCCCGTAGCAACTCCTACCCCTGCTACCTCGGTAGTTACGCCCCTGCCTGCGCCAAAGTGAAAAACAACGAATTATATTGTGTACGGATAATAAAAGGTAGGTTTTGCACCTATGAAATACACCTGCAATTACAGTGGTGGCCAAAAGTATTGGCACCCCATGCAATTCTGTCAGATAATACTCAGTTTCTTCCTGAAAATGATTGCAATCACAAATTCTTTGGTATTAATATATTCATTTATTTTGCTTGCAATGAAAAACAAAAAAAGAATGGAAACAAAAATCAAACCATTGATCATTTCACATTAAAATTTCCAAAAATGGGCCGGGACAAAAAGTATTTGCACCCCTCACCTAAATACTTGGTAGCACAACCTTTAGCCAAAATAACTGCGAAAAACCCGCTTCCGGAAACCCATCAATGAGTTTCTTACAATGCTTTGCTGAAATTTTAGCCCATTTTCTTTGGCAAACTGCTCCAGGTCCCTGAGATTTAAAGGGGGTGCCGTCTCCAAACTGCCATTTTGAGATTTTCTCCACAGGTGTTCTATGGGATCCAGGTTGGTCTCATTGCTGGCCACTTTAGAAGTCTCCAGTGGTTTCTCTCAAAACCATTTTCTAGTGCTTTTTGAATTTGGTTTTGGGTCATTGTCCTGCTGGAAGGCCCCATGCCCTCTGAGGGAGACCCAGCTTTCTCACACTGGGACCTACATTATGCTGGAAAAATTTGTTGGTAGTCTTCAGACTTCTTAATGACCATGCACACGGTCAAGCAGTCCAGTGCCAGAGGCAGCAAAGCAACCCCAAAACATCAGGGAACCTCTGCTATGTTTGACTGTAGGGACCGTGTTCTTTTCTTTGAATGCCTCTTTTTTTTCTGTAAACTTTTATGTTGATCCCTTTTCCCAAAAAGCTTACTTTTGGCTCATCTAAACCAGAAAAACATTCTTCCAAAACGTTTTAGGCTTTCTCAGGTAATTTTTTTGGGCAAACTCCAGCCGGCTTTTTATGTCTCGGTGTAAGAAGTGGGGTCTTCCTGGGTATCCTACCATACAGTCCCTTTTCATTGGACGCCGAGGATAGTAGGGGTTAAACACTGTTGTACCCTCGGACTGCAGGGCAGCTTGAACTTGTTTGGATGTTAGTCGAGGTTCTTTATCCACCATCCACACAATTTTGCGTTTAAATCTCTCGTAAATTTTTTCATTTCCATCCACATCTAGGGGTTTAGCCACGGGGCCCATGGGCTTTAAATTTCTTGATGACACTGCGCACGGTAGACACAGGAACATTCAAGTCTTTGGAGATGGACTTGTAGCCTTGATATTGCTCATGCTTCCTCACAATTTGGATTCTCCAGTCCTCAGACAGTTCTTTGGTCTTCTTTCTTTTCTCCATGCTCAATGTGGTACACAACAAGGACACAGGACAGAGGTTGAGTCAACTTTAACCCCATGTCAACTGGCTGCAAGTGTGATCTAGTTATAGCCAAAAACCTGTTAGGTGCCACAGGTAAATTAACAGGTGCTGTTAATTACACAAATTAAAAGAAGCATCACATGATTCTTCAAACAGTGCCAATACTTTTGTCCACCCCTTTTTTATGTTTGGTGTGGAATTATATCCAATTTGGCTTTATGACAATTCTTTTTGTGGTTTTCCATGGAAGACAAATTAAATGAAGATAATAATACCAAAGAATTTGTGATTGCAATCATTTTCAGGAAAAAACTGAGTATTATCTGACAGAATTGCAGGGGTGCCAATACTTTTGGCCACCACTGTACTAGCAAATTTCTGTATCCTAATATAAGTACAAGATGGGTCTTTGAACAAAAATGGCCTGCACCAATGTGAAAAACACCTAATTAAACTGTGTACGGATAATAAAAGGTGTTATTTGCACCTATGAAATACACCTGCAATTATGTGCAGATTCTCACCTAAATTATCGCATGATCGGAAATTTCCGATCAACCTAAAAACCGTGCCGATTTCAACTTTGTCGATTATAATCGCTTATCCCTAATTAAGATCCAACACGCTAGAACTAAAATTGCATATATTACATCGGATAGAGGAGACAAACTAAGGAATCCCATCGATATCACCAATCAGTTTGCCCAATTCTACTCTAAGCTGTATAACTTACGAAGGGAGGAAAACTTTCACATCCCTACGGATGAAGAAATCAATGCATTTCTCTCCTGGGTGACCCTCCACACACTCAATAACTCCCAACTAGCCTCTCAATGTCCCCTTCACTATTGCAGAGGTTCAGTGAGTAATTTGATCTAGCAAGTTAAACAAAACAACAGGCCCTGAAGGACTCTCTAACGAATACTATCACCTCTATTCGGATACCCTAGCCCCCCATATGACTGCCCTGTTCTCCAATATTGCGTCCACTCTGAATCCCCCGAAGGAACTCTTTCAGGCAATTATTACCACTATTCCTAAACCGGGCAAGGCTGAGGATAAAGTTGTAAATTATAGACCCATATCACTTTTAAACAATGACATTAAGTTATATGCCAAAGTTATTGCCTCCCGCTTAAACTCAATTCTTCCTTCGCTTATACACCATGACCAATCCGGTTTCGTCCCAGCTAGACAAGCGAGAGATGCCAATAGACATATACTAGATCTTGTACAAATTGCGCACTCACTCAAGAATGACATAGCCTTTCTATCGTTAGATGGCAAGAAGGCTTTTGACAGAGTCAATTGGCGTTATTTGGAATTAGCCCTGCATAAGTTCGGGTTCTCAGGCTTCTTACTCTCAGCTATATTATCCCTTTACTCTGCCCCCTCAGCCTCTGTCCTTACCTCTGGCTTTCTTTCTAGCTCCTTTGACCTAACTAACGGCACACGTCAAGGTTGCCCCCTTTCTCCCTTAATATTTGTGCTCTGTATTGAGCCGCTAGCTGAAAAAATTCGGACTAATCTGCAAATTTCAGGTATTCAAACACAAAAAACTATATATAAAATAAGCCTTTATTCAGACGACGTCATGCTCATAATTTCAAATCCCTCTACCTCGATCCCTGCTATTTTGGTAACCCTACAATTAGAGATGGGCGAATTGATTCTAACGAAGTGGAATTCGTTTAGAATTTCAGGAAAACTTCGGTTCTGAACGAAGTCGAAGTTTGGGGGACTTCGGGGAAACGAAAGTGTGCTTTTCATTGATAAAATGGCTGTGAGCACATGGCGTTACATGGGGCAAAGAACTCTGGGAGGAAGAAGGGCATAGCCTGCATGACATGTGCAGAGATGAATCCAATCAGAGACTGGCGGGATTCTGTGACGTCACCGCACTATATAAGTCCGGGCACGACTTATAGACAAAAGTGAAGTGGAAAAAACCATCAGTGTGTTATAGGACGTAAAATTGTATAGAAAATATATAGCAGGCGTCAGGATAGAAATGTTCTAAATACTTACAATAATCCTCAGTGTATTGCCTATCTCGGCTCGTCTTGCATGGAGGACTGACAAGTGTACACGCCATGCTCAAACTTGAGACTGGCGTCTCTTAAAGTAAGCGGCGCATGTGCCATTCCAAACCGGAACCACGTCATCGTAGGGCATATGTAGTATCTACTTCCGCCACTCACTATAGTTTCTGAGCAAAGCGTACAATCACTCAATAGAGCCATTACATTGTAACGTCCGCATCCTGTTCAATTCAAAACGGCATCCCTTAAGGTAATAGCACTATTATCCGGAATCACGTCGTCTCAAAGGGCAAATAAAACTTTTTTCCGCCCCTACCCCCGTTACTGCATACTTTTACAAAATAAAGTAATTGTTTGTGGGGAAAAAGCCCTCGATAAAAAAAAACTAAACTTTTGAAAGGGATTTGAAAAAACCAATAAAAAAAAAAATCACAAAACTGTAGAGATCTATTACGTCTTGGATGTTAATGGTAAAATGTGTCCCAGGTAATACTATTGTTAAAATTCAATACAGCTGTTTTAAATTATAAAAATAACTCTGCTAAAAATTTTATTTAAAAAAAATAGAACAATATATGGAGTATTTTTCCATGGGATTTCACAATTTGGTGACAAACTAAAACAAAAACTTTTAGGAAACCATATAATTTAACACATAAAAACATCCCTTATCCACAAAATACTGTTATTTAAACATATATACTTTATTCCATACACTGTTTTCCCCCCCGTCGAATATTGAACACCCCTAGATAAAAAGTCAAAAGGAAAAAAAAAACTCATATTTACTTCATCACTCTTTTTTTCTATCGAATGAAAAAATCCGGTTCTGATTAAAAACCCAACGGGGGGGGTCATAGGTCTAAAGGTGTATCCACCAAGTTTCCCCTTTCTCCCAAAATTTTCCAAAAACGTGACCCTCACCTTTTTCCCGTGGGCTTGTCCCTTTTTAAAAATACTTAACCTCAACTGTGCCAGGGGAATGCTGGTTTCAAAAAAAATTGTCCCCGCCGGTACCCACTTTCTTTTTGAACGGATGGTTGAACTTATGGCAAGAAACCCTGTTTTTTTCACTCTCTGCTTTTGTTCGCCTACGAAAATTTAAGGCCACATGGGCACCCCAGTATATTATAAAACCCAGCGGAGGAGCCCACATGTGAAAAAACCCCCAAACAAGGATATTTTCCCCCGTGTGGGGATGCGCACAGGGGTTTCCTCCCCGGGATGATATTGGGCCCATTGTCACAATGTGGGCAAGCAAATGTACCTCCCCTTTGGGCCCTGCTTAAAAACCCGCTGTGTTAATGGTGCCTTAAAAAGGGCCCAATACCCGCTCTGACCAGAGAAATCCCTAAATTTTCTTAGGTCGCCAGAATGAAATCATAAACTGGTTTGTTGGAATTTCATTTTTTGGGGGGTTAATTTTTCCCTTTCCCAAAATGGCCTCTCTTTTTAAACACTGAAAAAATTTGGGGGCAAAAGAAAGGATGAAAAGGTACAAAATAAAAGCAAAAACGTTTTTAAATTTGTTTTAGATCTTGGTTTCCCATTGTCAAAATCCTCCCCATACTAAAGTTTTTCCTCGGGGAAATGTCAAATTTCCCAAAAAATTTTTCCTGCCATCTCATCCAATCTCTGCTTCTGAAAGAAACTGGATCTGTTTACTGTTCTTTTCACTCTTGAAAATTAAAAGTTTTCGGTAAGGAAATTTTCTGGTGTCCCGGGATGAAAAACCCCTATAATCTAACAAGCAAATTCCTATCTGTCGGTTTTAAATTTAAATATCCGAAGCCCAAAATATCCTTGCATATCTTTTTTTCAAAAGGGGTGCCCCAAAAAAGGGATTTAAATTAGGTGTCATATTCCATTGAAAAAATGAAAACCTTGACAAAAACCAAATTTAGTAGATCAAAAATTCGTAAAGTTTCAAGGTTCCCCCGCCAAAAACGCAAAAAAATACCCTTTCCAAAATAGAAGGGCCCCATTCAAAGCATTTTTCCGGGAAATTTCCGCATTTGGATAAACAAACCCTGCCCTAAAAAGGACATCTTTGAAGGCGTTTTGGCTTTATGGGGGGGGCAACTTTTCGGGGAACCCATTGGGGTTTTTCCACTTTATTGACTATAATAAATGTCCCCACAACAAAAAATAATTTTTCAGTCAAAAAAACCCAGTAAAACAGTTCTAAACAACAGTTTTTTTTTCCTAAAACCCAAAAAATCTGAAATCCCCCAATACCCCTGGAATTTGCCTGTAGCCTTTTAAATTGGCCCAAATAAAACGTGAAAAGGGGGCTCACAAAAATAAAAAACGACAAAAAGATATAAATGTTCTATTTTGGTACCTTTTTTATCTCTTTGCAATAATTGAAAGAAAGTTTTGATGTATCCAACACAAAAAAATTTTTAAAGGTTTTTAAATTTAAAAGGGGGTTTCAATATTTTTTCCCAAAAAGTTTAGCAATTGGGCTAAAGATAAAAATCCTTTAAAACGCCACAATCGGGCTCCCCCGGGGGCCCTATCTAACTTTTTTTGCACTTTGGGGAAAGTATGAAAGAATACGGGGCAAATTGGACACAGGTTTAAAAATATCTGTAATTTTGCTTGATCAAGGGTTTTTTTTCCTCCAGATATTTGCCCAAAAGAGGGCCCTGCATTCTCCCTTTATCTAAAAAATGGGAAATCTTTTTTCCAAATTTTCCGATATGTTCTTTCATCAAAAGTTTTTTGGGGAACCCCCTTTTCAAAATATACACCCTTTACCCAGGGATGCCCAAATTTGCACCCCCTTTTATCGCGGGTTGCATATAATCCTCTTTAATTTCTTTGAAAGGGAAAAAGGGGGGCCTTTACTTTTCCTCTTTTTTCCCAAGTTTTTTCGTGAAAGTGCATCTGCCCAAACTTTTTAAAAAATTGCACAATACCCCTAACGATCAAAGAAATAACTGATTTCCAACCCCCATGAGACGTATGGGGGGGGATTAAAACTACTGGGGCCCCCAAAACCCTTATTTTTTTTAACTGCAACTTTTTAATTTTACTCACAAATCCCTACCCCGTTTGTCATAAAAAATTAGCCCCAAAAATTTCCTTAAAAACCGTAGAGTGAAACGGGTAAAAAAATTAAAATCCTTTCAAAATTTTAAAAGAATAAAAAAGTGGGGGTTGGAAAAAATGAAAATCCACTTTTGTAACAAATTTAATTCAAAATGGAATAATTTACTGAAAAATTTTAAATTGCTAAATAACCTTTCATTCACTGTACCCCCAAACTGGGATCGGGTGTGGCCCTTGGAAAACTTTTAACCTCCGTTTTTTTTTAAATAAGGGTCTTTTTCCTTTTGTCCCTTTAAAAAGGTTGGCGGTTTTTGTGAGTAAAACTATATTCCTTTCCGAATGAGTGAAACGCATGGTGTAAAGGCAGGCTCAGAAAATATAGGGAGGGCGGAAGTAATACTTTAAATGCCCTACGATGCCCCGTTTTTTTTCCCGGGTTTTGGGAAGGGCACAGGCGCCGCTTACTTTAAGAGACGCCAGTCTCAAGTTTGAGCATGGCGTGTACACTTGTCAGTCCTCCATGCAAGACGAGCCGAGATAGGCAATACACTGAGGATTATTGTAAGTATTTAGAACATTTCTATCCTGACGCCTGCTATATATTTTCTATACAATTTTACGTCCTATAACACACTGATGGTTTTTTCCACTTCACTTTTGTCTATAGACGCCTGGTCATGTTTTGAATCACATAAGTAAGGTATGCACTAAAATATGCAACGTGTGTATGATCCATGGGCATCTATCTATTTTGTGTAAGTTGATGTACATTTTATATGAGTTGCATGCGAGTTGTTGTAAATCGTAGTATGTCTCTCTTTTTTTGTGATGTATATTTTCATCCATGTCGGGACTATGTTTTATTTATGTGGGATTTTCTCATGGGGTAACTCTCAATTTTTGGTGGGCTGGTGGGATAAGACCTGTGGTCTTGGGATATGATGTTATGGTGATATATGATATTGTTATGTTGCAGCGATCTGTCTGATGAAGGCTCATGGAAGCCGAAAACGTTTGTAAGCGATCTGTCTGATGAAGGCTCATGGAAGCCGAAAACGTTTACACAGATGAATTGATCGCCAATCTAAACTGCAACATTTTCTATGGATATACAAGTGTGTAATTAATAAAGTTTTGTAATTTTGGAATACAAAATATTATGTGTGCGGGTATACATATATCTTGATCTTATTATAATTATACCAGGCACCAATATACCAATTGTATAAGGTGTGCTCGGCAACACTTTATTGTATTCATTTAAAGAAACAGCGTTTTTACAATACAAATACCACTTCATTTTTGGTTGCTCAATTCTTTTGCGCAAATTTTTAAACCAGGGGGTTTAATTTAAACGTTGTTTTCTGCTGTTTGACTCAGAAACCGTTTTTTTCACCGGCCAAAAAATACAATTTTTCCCGTAAATAATTCACAAGCGAAGGTTTAATTACAATTTTTTTCTTGTTGTGTACATAAAAAATAAGCCATTGTACTCGCTACAAAGCTAGTAGTTTGTGGCTGCTCAATTCTTTTGTGCAATTTACATCCAGGGTTAATTAAGCGTTGTTTTTCTGCTGTTGTGACTCCAAGAAACCGTCTTTTTCACCGCCAAAAAATACAATTTTCCTGTAGCATAATTCACAAGCGAAGGTTAATTACAATTTTTTCTCTTGTTGTGTAGCGTAAAAAATAAGCCATTGTAACTCGCTACAAAGCTAGTAGTTTGTGGCTGCTCAATTCTTTGTGCAATTTACTCCAGGGAGTTTAATTAAGGTTGTTTTTCTGCTGTGATGCCAAAAATAAACCGTCTTTTTCACCGCCAAAAAATACAATTTTCCTGTAGCATAATTCACAAGCGAAGGTTGATTACAATTTTTTCTCTTGTTGTGTAGCATAAAAAATATGCCATTGCAACACGCTACAAAGCTAGTAGTTTGTGGCTGCTCAATTCTTTTGCGCAATATACATCCAGGGGTTAATTAAGCGTTGTTTTTCTGCTGTAGTGACTCCAAGAAACCGTCTTTTTCACCGCCACAGAAGAAATTCTGTAGCATAATTCATATCCGAAGGTTAATTAAGCCTGTTTGTGCTTTTACATTCAGTAAAATACACAGAGTTTTTAAACGGCACATACAAGACAAATTTTCCTGGCTATTTGTGGAGCGCAATTTATATCCAAGGGTTACCCAAGCTTGTTAGTGGGTTCATTTGGAGTCAAATACAGGGTGTGTATTTATCATCTACATATATCTTCATCAAACAGTTTCTGTACATTTTAGAACAAACAGTAAGTCAGACAGAGAGGTGGCAGGCTCTTCACCTGCGAGTGGAGGTGGCACAAATATTCCTGGAGCAGGCCAAGGTCGCAGCACAGCAAGGCAACGTCATAGCAGGGGTCACTCGGTGAGGCCACAACTGCCGCTGTCATCTAGCGGCCATGTGCTGACTAGCAACGCAAGGGTTCTGGCTTGGTTGACTAGGTCATCCACTTCCTCCCAGGTGACATCTGACAACCTCAGCCAAGATTTCGGGGGGAACCTCAGACACAACCTTGTGTCCGGGAGCGGGTCAGCGGCCCTCACCTGTCCTCAACCCGCCTCTGTCCCATCCGGTTCCCTCAGCCAGAGATCTACTATGTGGTCTGGGCTCAGCGCCTCTGTATAGCAAGGATGAACAAATTGAGGAGGGCAGTCAGCAGCTACTTGGCAGCGAAGAAATGGGGCCAATATCCCCTGCTTCTTGCAGTAGGCGGCAAAATATAGATGTGTTAGAGTGGAAAGGGGAGGTCATGTTGTGAGGGGTCAGCCTCTTGCATACCAAGCCCGGGTGATGAGGACAGCAGTGACGATGAAACACAAATAGATGAATATGTAGCCGACCCCACATGGGAGCCGGGTGAAGAAAAGGGCTTCATCATCTCGGGAGAAGAGGGCGTCAGCTTGCGCGTTCAGGCAGCGGCGAAACCCAGCAATGGGTTGTGTGGCCGTTAGTCAGCAGGTGTAGCAGCAGTGTGAGGTCGGGAGCCAAGCGGCCACGGGGTAGAAACCCCTTCGCAGGTCCAAGAAAGTAGCGGCACAGGGGCCTAGCGAGGCAGCGCGGTTTAGTAGTCACTCAGTGCGGAGCGTTGGCGGTAAAATCAGCTACTCGGCGTGTGGCAGTTCTTTGCTAAGACCCCGGGAGGAGCCAAAATATGGGTATATGTAGAATCTGTGGGCAGAAAGGGGAAGGTGGCCAGGGAGCTAACTTTGGGCACCACGGCCCTGGGTCAACACATGCAGCGTCACCTTTCCGGTGGCCTGGAAGAAACGTGGTGGTCCATCCTAGCCGGCCCAGCAGCCAGGGGCCGCATGCCATTGCAGCCAGTCAAGGCTCCACCACCTCTGAAAGAAGGTAGCTGTTTCTCTTTGACACATCTCCCGGTCCAATGCTCCTGCTCCTCGCTACTCATGGTGCCAGAAAGTCGTTCAGCAAGGCGGATTGCAAAGAGACAACAGTATGCGTCCAATCATCCTAAGGTGCAGCAGCTCCTGTCCAAGTTGTTGGTACTGCAGTCTGTCCCTTTCCAAATGGTGGACTCTGCACCATTCAGAGAACTAATGGCTTGTGCGACCGAGATGGAGAGTTTCCAAGCCGTAAATTTTTTTTCAAAAAAAGGGAGTACCAGCAACTTCATAAATATGTAGAACAGAAAGTGGGCCAGTTCCTTGAGCTTATCGGTTTGTTTTCCCAAAGGGGCACGGCAGCGCGGACGTCTGGAACTGTAATTACGGTCAGGGCCAGTAAAATGTCCTTTTAACGGCCCACTGGGTGAATGTGCTTCTGGCCCAGGCACACCAATAACTTGGACAGGAGACGCCGCTTTCTCCTCCACGTTGTCAAACTGCGGCTCCTGCGCCCCAATGTCCCCTCCTCCTCCTCCACCACCACCACCATCATATCCAAACCTCCACAAGTACTGCTCCATCAACACATGTGTAGGGCACAGCGGTGTCCACCAGTTCTACACCTGGCTTGCCTCGGCGAACAAAGTCACACAGGGGAGGAACTGCTCTGGGTCATGCAGCAAGAAATCGATGTGTGGCTTTCTCCGCGACAACTGCAAATCAGAACCCTGGTGACCGACAATGGGAGGAACATGGTGTCCGCGCTGCACCAAGGAGGGATGGTCCGTGCGCCCTGCATGGCGCATGTGTTCAATCTGGTTGTGAAAAGGCTCCTGAAGTCTTCCACAGATCTTCAGAAGATTCTGAAAATGGCCAGGAAACTGTGCATGCACTTTATCCATTCGTACAAAGCCAGGAACACCCTCCTCGAGTTGCAGCGGCAGAACGGCCTCCCCCAACACACTCTGATATGCGATGTTTCCACCCGTTGGAATTCCAGCCTGCACATGTTGGACCGACTGTATGAACAGAGAAAGGCCATTAACGATTTTTTGATGATCCAGGTGGACAGTATTACTACCCTGTGTAACTTTGATGTCAGCCAGTGGCAGCTCATGCATGACACCTGCCGTTTGTTGAGGCCATTCGAGGAGGCGACGTTATTTGTCAGTCGCCAGGACTACGGGATGAATAACGTCATTCCACTGCTTCATGTCCTGGAACAGATGCTGAAAAATCTGTCTGGGCAGAGGACTGGAGATGTGGCGACTACATCTCGCGGCCACATGAGTCCGCTGGGGACTGAAATGGAGGAGGAGGAGGAGGACATTGGAGCAGAAGCATTGTCTGGTGAAATGAGTGGATTTTCTACCCAGGTGACAAGAGAGGAGGAGCAGGAGCAGCTGGAGGAGGTAGATGGAGATGAGGAAGACGAGGCAGATGACCCGCAAGCACCGTGGCAGTATACAGTGGAGATGGAGGCAGGGAGCCCCTCGGAGTCACTTGTGCAGATGGCCCGCAGCATGCTGATTTGCCTGGCTAGTGACAGCCAAATAGCATCCGGCAGAGTGATGACTTCTGGCTCTCCACCCTATTGGACCCTCGCTACTAGTCCAAAATGGGATCCTTTTTCCAAGCTATTGAGAGGGAGGACAAACTCAAATACTATAGGGAAATCCTCCGTAGTCAGTTGGCCGCTGCCTATGTGCGGCATCGTCCCTCCTCTGACAGGTCTGACCGGGGGGTTCTTCAGCGCTCACGTACTACTACCGCGGCTGCTGGGGGAAGGTGGAGGGGTAGGAGCAGTACCAGCTCCATCAGCAGCAACCTAAGTCTGGAGTCACTGATGAGCAGCTTCCTTCACCCGCCGAGTGAGGAGGGCAGTCGCCAGCAGCAGCAGCAGCAGGACCTGGAACAGTCCCTGAACCAACAGGTGGTGGCCTACTTGGAAAGCACTCTGCTACCCCAGTTAGAAGATCCGCTGGACTACTGGGCAGCCAAACTGGATGTGTGGTCGCAACTTGCCGAGCTTGCAGTGGAGAAGCTGTCCTACCCGGCCAGTAGTGTGGCATCAGAGCGGGTCTTCAGTGCGGCGGGGGCCATCGTTACCCCAAGGAGAACCCGCTTGTCCACGGGAAATGTGGAACAACTGAACTTTGTCAAGAAGAATCAGGCGTGGATCGGTCAGGATTTCCACTCACCAATCCCTCAGGCGTCAGCCTACATCAGCCATGACTCCTCACCCAAACTGTGAGAAATGAGTCTGGGTTCAAACTACCTGCCTCAGCTACTATTCTGATGCCACCACCCGCCTGATGCCACACATCTGCTGCCAGTTTCTCCATCTGCCACCAACCATCTTTACCAGGGACTGGTATTGCCACCCACCTCCACACTCTGTCATTGTGCCACTCTATGACCTCATGCTGCTGCTGTTGCTGGTGCCGTGACATCCACACTGTGTCATTGTGCCACTCTCTGTCCTCATGCTGCTGCTGCTGTTGTTGCTGCTGCCGTGACCTCCACACTGTGTCATTGTGCCACTCTCTGACCTCATGATGTTGCTCCTGTCGCCGTCACCTCCACTCTCTATCATTGTGCCACTCTGTGGCCTACTCCAGTTTTTACCACCTCCAGAATGTCATTGTGCCACTGCCTGACCTCATGCTGCTGCTACTGTGACCTCCACTCTCAGTCATTGTGCCACTCTGTGGCCTACTCCAGTTTTTGCCACCTCCAGAATGTCATTGTGCCACTGCCTGACCTCATGCTGCTGCTACAGTGATCTCCATTCTTTGTCATTGTGCCACTCTGTGGCCTACTCCAGTTTTTGCCACCTCCAGAATGTCATTGTGCCACTGCCTGACCTCATGCTGCTGCTGCCGTACCCTCCACACTGTGTCATTGTGCCACTCTGTGGCCTACTAAAATTTTTCCCCCTTCAAATGTATTGTGCCACTCCTGACCCTTTTGCTGCTGGCTGCCGTACCCCCACCTGTCATTGTCCACTCTGGGACTCCCTTTTTCACCTGGGAATGCTTTGTGCCACTGCCTGACCTCATGCTTCGCTGCCTGCCTCCACACTTTTCATTGTGCCCTCTGGGGCCTACTCCTTTTTCCACCTCCAGAAGTCATTGTGCCACTGCCTGATCATGCTTCGGGGCTGCCCCTGCCTCCAACCTGTCATTGTGCCACTCTGGGCCCTCCGTTTTGAGCCACCTCCAGAATTGTTTGTGCACGTGACCTCTGCTCTGCTGGTGCCCCTCCACACTGTCATTGGCCACCTGGGGGGTTTTACTCGTTTTTCCCCTCCAGAATTTTTGGGTGCCACTGCCTGACCTCATGCGCTGCTGCGTGCCTCCACACTTTGTCATTGTCCACTCTGGGCCTCCCGTTTTTGCCCCCTCACAGTTTCAATTTTTGACTGCCTGACCTAGCTGTGCTGTGGGTGTTTAAAAACCCTTTCTTGTCCCACTCTGTGGCCTACTCCGTTTTTGCCACCTCCAGAATTCATTGTGCCCGCCTGACCTCATGCTGGCTGCGGCCCTCCACCTTTGCATTGGAAAACCTTGGCCTATCTTTTTTTTGCCTTCCAAATGTTTTGTGCCACTGCCTGCCCTCTGCTGCGGGGAGTTCGGCCTCCACCTTGTATTGTGCCACTCTGGTTTTACTCCTGTTTTAGCCCCCTCCAGATGTATTGTGCCACTCCCTGCCCTAGCTCGTGTCGGTTGCCCTCCACCTTGTCATTTGCCACGGTTTTACCCTTTTTTGCCCCCTCCAGAATGTCAGTCCACTCCCTGACCTCATCGCTGCTGCCTCCCCTCCAACTGTGTCATTGTCCCACTTGTCCCTATCCTTTTTTGCCCCTCCGAATTTCTTTGTGCCACCCCGACCTCATCCCGGCGGGGCTGCCCATCCCCCTCCACCCTGTCATTTTGCCACTCTGGCTACCCCTTTTTTTCCACCTCCAGAATTTCATTGTGCCACTGCCTGACCTCAGTTTCTGCTGGTGCCCCTCCCACTTTGTCTTTGCCACTCTTCTACTCCTTTTTTTTCCACCTCCAAATGTCATTGTGCCACTCCCGACCTCATGCTTGTTTTGGGTGCCTGCCTCCACATTTGTTTTGTGCACTTGTCCTCCCCCTTTTTTGCCACCTCCAAAATGTATTGTGTCACTGTGCCTCTGCTGCTGCTGCAAGGCCCTCCACACTTGTCATGTGCCCACTCTGGGGGCTACTTCTTTTTTTGCCCCCCCAAAAATGATTGTGCCACGCCTGACCTAATGTGCTCTGGTGCCTCCCCCTTTGTTTATTGTGCCACTCTGGGCCACTCCGTTTTGCCACCTCCAAATGTTTTGTCCCACTGCCTGCCCTCAGCTTGTGTGCCCTTTTCTCCCCACTTTTTCATTGTGCCCTCTGGGCCTACCCTTTTTTCACCTCAAATGTCATTGTGCCATGCCTGACCTCAGCTGCTGCTTTTCGTGCCTTTCCACCTTGTCATTGTGCCACTCTGGGGTTTTTCCTTTTTTTTTCCCACCCCAAATGTATTGGCCACTCACCTCACGCTGCTGTCGGCCCCAACTGTTATTGTGCCACCTGTGGCCTACTCGTTTTGCCAAAACTCCAAATTTTTGTCCACTTCCGACCCTGTGCTGTTTTGGGGCTGTCGGGCCTCCACTCCCCTGTCATGGCCACTCTGGCCCCTCCGTTTTCCCATCCGGCAGTGCCAACGACCCAGCTGCTGCTGTCGGACCCCCACTGTGTCATTGTCCATCTGGGGGCCCTATCCGTTTTTCCACCTCCAGAATGTATTGTCCATTTGCCTGACCTCATGCTGCTGCGGGGCGTGCGGACCCACTTTGTTTGTGCCCTTGGGCCTTTTCCCCGTTTTTGCCACCTCCAAATTTCATTGTCCCACTGCGACCTCATGCTGCGCGGGTTTTGCCTCCACCTTTCTTTGTGCATTTGGGGCTACTCTTTGTTTTGCCAAAATAATGTATTGTGAAATGCCTGACCCCTCTGGGCTTTGGGTTGTCGTGACCTCCACCTTTCATGTCCCACTCTTGGCCTACCCCTTTTTCCCCCTCCAGAATGAAATTTCCCCATGCTGCCCCAATGCGGGCGGGGTTTGTCGTGACTTCCACACTGTCTTGTGCCACTCTGTGGCTATCCTTTTTTGCCCCCCTCCAGAATTCTGGCCACGCCTGCCTCATGCTGCGCTTTCTGCCCCCACTGTTTTTGGGTGCCCCCTTTTTGGGGCCACCTTTTTTTGCCCCCTCCAAATTTAGGTCCACTGCCTGACCTCAGGCGTCTGTGCTGCTCGTGACCCCCCACTCTCTGTCATTGTCCACTCTTCCTTTACCCTTTTTTAGCCACCCCCAGAGTCATTGTGCCACTGCCTCCCTCATCGTCTGTCGTGACCTCCACACTGTTCATTGTGCCACTCTGTGCTTATTTCCTTTTTTTTGCCACCCCCCGAATGTCTTTGGGCCCACTGCCTGACCCATGCTGCTGCTTCAGACCACCACACTGTGTGATTGTACCACCTGGGCCCACTCCAGTTTTTGCACCTCCAAATTTCATTGTCCCTGCCTGCCCTCTGCTGCGTGGGGCGCCGTGCCCCTCACTCTTGTCATTGTGCCCTCTGGGGCCTACTCCTGTTTTTAGCCACCTCCCAAATGTCTTGGCCACTGCCTGACCTCTGCTGCTGCGTCGTGACCTCCCCAATTGTCATTGTGCCACTCTGTGGCCTCTCCTTTTTTTCCACTCCAAATGTCATTGTCCCACTGCCGCCCTCATGCTGCGCTGCCCATGCCACCCCTGTGTGTTTGTACCCTTTTGGCCCACTCCATTTTTGCCACCTCCAAATTTCTTGTGCCACTCCCCTGACCATGCTGCTGCTGTGGCTCTACTTGACCCCACTCTCTTCATTGTGCCACCTGTGGCCTACTCCTTTTTTAGCCCCTCCAAATTCATTGTGCCACTGCCTGACCTCAGCTGCGCTGTCTGACCTCTACACTGTTCTTTGTGCCACTCTTGGTCTATTCCATTTTTTGCCCCCTCCGAATGTCTTGTCCCACTGCCTGCCTTCATGCGATGGGCTGCTGTGGGCCCTCCACTCTCTGTCATTGTGCCACTCTGCGGCCTACTCCTGTTTTTTCCAAACTCCAGAATGTCAGGGGGGGGCCACTGCCTGCCCTCATGCGCTGCGCCGTGCCCCCACATGGGCATTGTGCCCCCTTTTGGGGCCCTACTCCTGTTTTTGCCACCCCAGAATGTGATTGTGCCATGCCTGGCCTCATGCTGCTGCTGGGGGCCTCCTGTCGGACCTCCACTCCTTCATTGTGCCACTCTTGGCCTACCCCTGTTTTATCCCCCCAAATTCATTGTGCCACGCTGCCCAGCTACGCGGGGCTGCGCCGTGCCCCCCCCTTTTCATTTGCCCTTTGGGGTAGTCCTGTTTTTTGCCCCCCTCTGAATGTCATTGGGGCCAGTCGACCTATCTGGGGGGGTTTGCCGCCCACCTCCCACTCTTCACTAATTTTGCCACCTGAGTTCACTTGTTTTTTTCCAGCTTTCGCGGCATATTTTTTCGGGTACATTCCCGTTGATTTTGGGTCTTTTCCCCCTCTTGGGTGCCCAGGGATTTTTTAGTAAAGGGTTTTCTAAGAGTGGGCACTTATTCGTGTCAAATAAAAAAAATTGTATAAAAGACCAACCAACCCCTCTATTTAAGCATGGCACAAGTTTAAGACCCTGGCTTGTAGGGGGAAAATGGGTGTTTTTTTTTATTTGGGAATTTTTCGCCGAAAAAAATTTTTGTGGAAAATTCCAAGTACTAAACCCAAATTTTTGAGAAATTCGCCCATCTCTACCTACAATCCTTTTCTCTATTTTCTTTTTATAAACTCAATAAGTCTAAATCTTACATCTTCCCGATTAATAACTCCCTTGCCCAAACTCCTCTACTAGATAAATATGGCTTCTCCCAATCAAATACTTCTGTAGAATATCTGGGTGACTGTATCCCTGATGAGTACCTTATAATAAAACTTTGACCTCTTATATAAAGAATTAGATACTGAGATAAAACGACTTAGTAATCTCCCCCTTTCATGGATAGCGAGAATTAATGTTTTGAAAATGTCTCTTTTGCCCAAATTTATAAACATCTCCTGTGCAATTCCATATATCATTCCCCAACATATTATACTTAAACTTCAAAGATTGTTCTCGAATTTTATTTGGAATGGCAAAAAACCAAGAATTAAAAAGAACCTCTTATTCTACAAGTACAAAATGGTGGTTTAGCAGTCACTAATTTACAAGCCTACAATGTAGCGATTCTCCTAGAACAAGCTCTTCCCCTCTGGTCCAATAATGACTCTGTCTCATGGGCAGAACTAGAGGGTACCTCATTCTCTCCTTGCTTGGTCGGTTCACATCTTAAGGCCTGTCTGTTAAATCTGCATTTCTATTACGTTAATAAAGAATCATATGTTTAAAAAAGTTACACGGATAAGAAAAGGTAGTTTTTGCCCCAAGGAAATACACCTACAGTTACTACAAAATTTCTGTATCCAAATTTAAGTAGAAGGTGGCTCTTTGAACAAAACTGGGCCTTACCATGTGCAATAGAAGAGTAGGTGTACCAGCTCACCGATATATAGATGCCCAGACTTTTCAGGATTGCAATGACAAAATATAGAAGAAAAGGATGTCCAGCGTCTAAAAGCCGTTTTTTCTTTATTCAAAAATCAGAGAACAACAACATCGATCCAACATAAAAAAAGATGCCAACACGTTTTGGGCCTCACGGGCCCTTCCTCATGGCATAATGACTGTCTTACAACATCCTACTTATATTAAAAACCAAAGACCAATCATAGAACAGATAAAGAACATGTGACCAAAACAGAGTTGAGTGCAATAGTTTTATAGCAATAATTGGCTCAAAAGGTAAAACATGATTTTACAAAATACACCTTAAGAATAGTGTTGAGCGATTACGTTGGTCTATCGACATCGGGCGATAGTCGATAGTCGGCCACCATCGATAAGGTTTTTCGATAGTGAGCAGTCGATTATTAGCGATGACCATTAAAGTCTATGGGAGAGCAACAACACCTTCATTCTTACACCCAAACAGGGCTGGAGAAGCTGTAATTAACATCCACAACAGTCAAATGGATACGTGCTACATCTTAGGCAACACATTTAGGTTATAAAAGCCACAGAAAAAAAACCACACACCATTCAGTATCCCTGTCTTGTACCACAGCATGACCCTTAAACCTGCATCACCCACAAATTAAAAAGTGCCAGAAGGCAGTATGATTTGAACCATCAACTTACTTGAACTGGACATTGAATATCCCTGTCCTGGAACGCAGCATGAGCCCCAAACCTGCATGACCCCCAGATTTAAAAGTGCCGGAAAAAGGAGTCTTTCGACCACCATTTTAGTTTCACTGGACATTGACTATACCTGTCCTGGGCCACAGTATGAGCCCCAAACCTGCATGACCCCCACATTTAAAAAGTGCCGAAAAAGGAGTCTTTCAACCACCATTTTAGTTTCACTGGAAATTGACTATACTTGTCCTGGGCCACAGCATGACCCCCCCGGGGTTTAAAAAGGGGTTGGGTTGAGACCCCGGGCCTTGGCGTCCGTAAATCAACTAACACGCCAGGTTAAAAAATTCCCCGAAGACGCAGCAACAAAAAACTGTCGGCAAAAGCAGATTTGGGGAAGGGGTGTGAAATCCCCCTTTCTCAGAACAATTCCAACCCCCGGGGTTTAGCGTTTTTGCCCCTTCCCGAATAGTGGGGGCCCAAAAAGAGCCACGGGAAAAATTTACTGGTGGAAAAAAACGCCCCTTTTAAACACCCAGGTCCCCTTTTATTTTTGGCATTCTTTTTCTTTTTTAAATCAACGCCCTGGGGGAAAGGTCTCTGAACTTTGTTCTCTGCCCGTGCCCCCTTACCCCAATGTCCCCCCTCTAAAAACCTACATCTCATAAAAATTTTTTCCCCGGTACCTCCCTTTGTAAAATTTCAGGGGAAAATTTTTTTAACAGATTTTGTAAATGAAAAGTTTTTTAGTTTTTTAAATTCTGGGAAAAAAATTTTTTTAAAATGGGAAAGGGAATCCCACCATGTTTTTTGTTTCTTTTTTTTAAATTGTTTTAAAAATGGGTTGTCTCAAAAAAAGGGATTGATAGCTAGGGTTAAAGATCTTGCAAAAAAAAAGGGCCCAATTTTGCAATATGTGCCCCCTTTAAACAGTGCCCTCCCTTTCCTGTTTCGGGACAGCCCCAACCCCCTTGGCCACTCTTGACCTTTGGAAGAACAAAATTTTTTAGAAACAACATTTTTTAGAATGGGCCCTTTTGTAAACTGCAGGGTCACAGCAAAAGCCCCCAAAAAATTTCAAAACAGCCCCAATGAGCCACTTTTGAAAATTGTGAAGAACAAATTCTATTAGAAAAAAACATTTTTTAGAATAGCCCTGGTTTTTTGCTGAATTTAAAAGCAAGCCCCAAAAAAAAATTATAAAAAATGATTCTAAAGCCACTTTTAAAAAATTTGGGGTAAAAAGGAGAAATCCAAACTTAGAAGCCACATTTCTTTTCCAAAAGGACCATGTTTAAATTGCTGTACCCAAAACGAAAACATGACCCCAAAAAATTTTAAAAAAATTTATTCTAAACCAAAGTTTAAAAATTTGAGGGTGAAATGCCCCCAAAAACCCCTTGCCAATTTTAAAAAAATTCAAAAGGGAGAATTTGGTAAAGGGTTTAGGGTTTTGCCAAAAAATTTTGGGTGTTTTTAGTTCCTCACAGCAAAACCAGCAAAATTTGAACTGTTGGGAATTGAGAATAAAAAAAATGCAGTAAGAAAAAAACTTTTTAAAATAAATTTTTTTAAAAGGGGAAACCATTTCTGTTTGGAGGGGAAATTGTGAAGTAGACCAAAAAAAGGGTTAAAACCCACGGAAATTTGGGGCCAAAAAAACATCATCAAGATCCAGGGCCTAAACCCTCTTGTGAAAGTAAAAAACCGCCCCCTTTAAAATTAAAACCCCGGGTTGCGTTTGAAAATGAAATTCTCCCGGCTGGGGGTCCGCTAAAGATATGACGTTTGAGTGGGGAAGGAAACAACCCCTTTAAAAAGGCGGGGGCGAGCCAGCTGGGGCCTTTCGTCCTTTTTTGGATACCCAAAAGTCAAATTGGGCCCGGGAAAACCAAAATAAAAAAAAACCTCGGTTTTTTAACCCCCAAAAAGTACTGCACCACCATAACTTAAGCGGGTTTCCGGGTTTTGAAAACTGGGCCCCCCATTGCTTGCTTGGTGGGGGTCCAAAAAAATTCCAAAGGGCCCCCAAAAAGGTTTTCCGCCACCTTCCCTTTGCTGCGCCGCTCCCTGCCGTTTAGGGCCCTATTTGGGCCTCACTCGGCTGCCGTCGCTGGCGTTGTTCCCCCGGGGACATTTAAAGGGAAATGAAAAAACCCCCAAAGCTGTCCCATAAGATAAATCAGCAGGCCCCGTTTCCGCTTTTTTCCTCCAATTTGGGTGGGGGGAAGGGAAAAGTGCTGAGTTTTGTTTTGAAACCGGGGGAAAAAAGGGAGGGGGGCCCCCCCCAGAAACGTTTTCTTTTGAAGGCCAAAAGGGGAGGACAGGGGGGAAAAAATGGAGAAATCCAAGCACTCTTTTTAAAAAGGAGCCTTGATTTCCCAACCCTTTGGGTTGAAGGGCACAAGCAAACTCTCTTCCCATTGCCTCAAATTCACCCAAACCTTTTTCCAAGGCAGGGACGTCGTTGTCTGGGAAAATACCTCCTCCCTTCCTCCTCCCCCCGTTTCCCTCCGGCCCCAGCTTAAAACACAGCCCTGGATTTGCCCGGGGAATATGAAACCCAAGAGGCTTAGGTCCCCGCCTTCCCCCTAATCTGGACCCTCCCCACTGCCTAATGAAACCGATAAAAAATTAGAAAACTGTCGGGCCCCTTGGGGGATTTGACTGGAAAAAGGTTCCGGGTTTCGCTTCTTTTCCCGTCTCCTTCCGTCGGGGGGGGGATTTTATTTTTTCAAGTGTAAAAAAACGATCGTTCCGGGAACTAAGATCACCACAATGCTCAGGGCTGAAAAGGGGCATCTTCCGCATAAAACCCAATTTTGGTGGCTTCTTCCAAAAACGGAAAGGGAAAGGTTTGCAGAGTTTTTAAACCCTGCCTCCACTCCCGGGGCTAAAACCCCCCGGGCCCGCACCGCTGTTTTGTCGGGCCATGTGTAAATTTGTACTGCGAAAATTGGCATTGTGTTTGCCCCCACAACCCGTTGGAGCATTTGGAGGGGGAATTCCAGCGTGTTGCCACGTAACAATGAGACGGTTGACGGGGGGGGGGCCGAGCGACGCTGCAACGCAGCCAGGGGGGAAGGGGCCGGGGGCGAACGGGGGAAAGGCAAACCCAAAAAGGCCCTTTCGGGGCCTTTTTTCCCCCCGGCAGCCCAGACCGGGGGGTTGCTCTTTGAAATTTTGGACGACAAGGTTCATGACTTTGCCAGGAAAGGGGTTAAATGCCCCACCAAAACCATCTTAAGGGGGCCAGAAAATTTGGGCCCTTTTACCCGCACACCCCCTTGCCGGGCAAAAGGGTTCTTGTCCCCCAGAAAGCTTTGGGG
This sequence comes from Phyllomedusa bahiana, assembly GCA_025379985.1. Taxonomy (NCBI): domain Eukaryota; kingdom Metazoa; phylum Chordata; class Amphibia; order Anura; family Hylidae; genus Phyllomedusa; species Phyllomedusa bahiana. The sequence continues at coordinate 3,217 of JAODAL010046472.1, read as the reverse complement.
CCCTCGTTGGGGAGACCCCGTCCAGGGGCCCCCTAACCTTTTGTGGGGAAACCTTTCCCCAAGGCAGTTTAAATTTTCCCAAGATGGCCTGGTGTCTCTGGGCCGGGGAATCCCAAACCAGGGGCCCTTTGGGGGGGAAAAAAACCCCCTGCACCTCCCTGGGGTTTTTGAAGGGTGCGCTGGGGCCGAGGCCACCGTAACCCCCAAAGAGACCCCCCAAACCCAGCTCACCCAGTGAGCTTTTTTTCCCCCCCCCCAGGAACTATGGCCTTGGCCTTGCTTATTAGTCCATGTGTGGGTGGTCAGTTTGGATTTTTGGGGGACACAGATCCCAGACAACCGCTTAAAAAATTTTAATGACACGTGGCGGCCCCCGGGCGGGGGCGGCTTTTTCGGGGCAAAGAAATGCCTGCTCAGCTCTGGTTTTGGGGGGCAGGCGGGGGCCATGTTTTTGGCGGAACCCCATCTTGTCCCCCAAAGGACAAAAAGGAAAAATTTTCCCAATGAAAAAGCCTGGCAATCCCGCCCATTAAGGCTTTTGGTTTTGGGGAAAGGTTTGGGTTAAAGTGTTTCTTTGCCCCAAACCTGAAGACAAAAAGGCGGGCTGTAGACGGCCGCTGAAAACGGCTGCGGGTCGTCACACTGGCGGAAGGAAAGGGGTAGGAGGGGCCCTCTGGGGTGCTGGGGGGTACTCGGGCGACGGTGGGGGCTGAAGGGGAAGGCTAAACCCTAAATCAAAACTTGAAAGACAGGGGTAAAAGCTGGGAACGTTGGTGGTGGGGGAAAGGGGGGGGCGGAAACAGAGGGTGTGACAGTGGTTGGGGGCCCCGCGTCGGTTCGGCCTTTTTTGGCCCAAAAGGTTTTCCCCTCCTTTTAAAAAACCATGCATTGTTTGCATGAAAAACTCAGACATGTTGGGGTGGTTAACCCTTAAGGTTCTTGCCTCACTTTTTGATTTACCCCCAAAGGCGGAATATGACATCGTGGGGGGAAAATCAAGGCTTGCTAAAATAAAGGGCCCCCAGGTTGAGAGGTCCGGACCCTTTTTGACGGCGATAAGCAAAGGAGCGGGGTTTGCGCTAAACCGTGGTGGCGGAACCCAAAACGGGACTTCTGCGACCCCCCCTCCCCCTTTTTTGGGGCGGGACCCGTATTGACACAAACCCCATCGTCTTCCCCTCGTCCCCCTGATGAAGGCTCGCAAGCAAATTTCGGGGAAAAAGACCCGGATGGATCCCCAATGTCGTTATCATTTAACATCAACCCAAAACAGGTTTACTTGGTTCCGGTTTTTGACTTTCTTCTCCAGAAGCTGCGGGGTACAAGCAAGGGGCACTGCAAAGGTTTCCCACCCCCGGGGATTTTTGGGGATTGGGCCCCTTTTCCCTTTACCTCCTCTTATGGCCCTCATAACTGGGCGTCAGAGCAGACTTTAAAACTCCTCTTGATCTTTTAACAAGCCTTTTACCGGAACCGCCCCTTTTTTCATCAAAGAGGTCTTCAGACAATGGAAAAATAAACCCCGAGGGGGTACACGAGTTGACAATTTTGGGGTGCTTTTATGTTGGAAGGGGCTGATTTAAGCGATTACACATTTGGGCCCGTGACCGCGAGGACGAGGGGGGTAAGATGCAGATGCAGGTTGCAATTTAACCCCTGAAGGACAGATTGGGCGAAGTTCGGTTTTTTAGATTCACAAGGGGCCCCCAGACCCAGGCCCCATGGAATTTTAAGGCCTGACGGTCCTGCAACCCGACGAAACGCTGGCATGCGGGTTTGTCCCCCAAACCCCCGAACCTCTACCTCCATGTTTAACCCCCCCTTTGCTCCTTACCACCTGCATTTTTACCCCCTGTTCCCGAAATAAATTTAAAATTTTAGAAGGTATGGGAAAAATTTTGGAAATTTACTTATTAAAAGACGGCAAATTTACAGCTATTCTCAAAACCCCCCAAAACAAAACAAAAAATTTCGGGGTTAAAAATTTTAAATGCAAAGGGGTTTCCAAACAAAAATCGGGACGGGCAAAAAGTCAAAAAAAACGAAACTGTTAAATTTTTGTATAATACCAACGGGATTTTTTGCACCTTTAAAACCTGGGTGACTATAAGAAAAGCTGTTTTAAATTTTCGTGGAACTGCGTCAATGAACAAAAGCGGGTGGGCAAAAGTCAAAAAACCCCGTATTGTTTTGTTTTCCCTAATAAAAACACGGTATTTGTTGCACCATTCAATTCACCTGTGGTGACTATAGAATTGCTGTTTTAAAAAATTGGGGGCGTGGGGGCGCGTCAATGAACAAAGCGGGGGGTGCGCAAAAAAAAATCAAAATGGAGTCCCCTTTCACAACCCAACAAAAAGCGGGAACCCTGCAATTTAAACTAGAAAAAATGAAAAAAGTTTTTTAAACCAATATTAAATTCAGGCTGCCCAAAATCAAGGGGAAAAAATTTTTAATAACAAACTGTTAATAAAAAAAAATATTGCAGTGCAAAAGTCTACATAAGTCCTTTTTTTAAAAAATTTAACCCCGTGTTTTTTTTAGATTGACCCTTTTCAAGCGGTAAAATGCTGCTTTAAAATTCTCTAGCTAACAAAATAAAACCCTTTAAAACCCCTAATCTAACTAAATTGGAAGGAACACAGTAATAGTAGAAAAGGTTTTTTCCCGTGCAGAAATAGACTAATTTCGCTGAGCTGTTTGGCCCACAAAGGGAGAGCGCACCGGCCTATTCCTATGAACGCTAAGAACACAAGGCCCGAACAAAGGGAAAACCCGTTCTATGAAAAACGAGGGCATTTTGATTTTTTCCCGCCCAAACGGCAACCAAAAACACATCCCAGTCATGACGTCGCACACCCCATCCCACCCTGCTCCCATTCTGTAATTTTGATTTGCTGGGCCCCCAAAATTACAGGGAACGCCGAAAAAGGGCGCGATCTTAATAGATTTATGCACCCGATTTTTTAAACCCTTTAAATTTTCGCATGAAACTGAAAATTTCAAAAACCCCTAAAAACCTTGGGCCATTTTAAAATTTTTCCCATAAAAAACCCCCTTCAAAAAATACTTAAGAAAAATCAAAAAGTGTAACAAAGAGGTTTTGTTCTTTTATTCAAAACCCAAAAAATTTTATATGTTCTAATACAAAAATTTCCCGTAAGTTCACGAGTACGAAGCTTCTGAAAATCGATTCCCCTCCCCTTCTGGGAGGTGT
>JAODAL010046471.1:0-30882 GCA_025379985.1 Phyllomedusa bahiana | reverse complement strand
TATTTGGCGTTGAAAAAGAGGGTTTTTTTTGTCAGCACCCAGCAAAACAAGTTTAATTTTAACCCGGGATGTAAATGCCCCAAAAAATTTTGGGCCGCACAAATTTGTGCTTTGTAGGTGTTAAATTGCGTGTTTCTCGCCACCAAAAAGGATCATTTGTAATTAGTTTGCTTTGAATTGGGCTAAAAAAAAAAATATATAATTTGGCGTTGAAAAGACGGTTTTTTTTTGTCGCACACCAGCAAACAACGCTTAATTAAACCCCGGATAAAAATTTGCGAAATAAATTGAGCACCAAAAATAAAGTGGATTTGTATTGTAAAAACGTTTTTTTTTTTTTAAAGATACAACGGAACTGGTTAGCCCCCACTTGGATTTGTGTTTTTTGCAGCTCAGTGGACGCCCCTGGATTTCAGACCCAATCCCCCAAAAAATCAGAAAAAAAATTTTTCAGAGAAACAGTTTGAGAAAAGCTGAGACACCCACAAAACGCTGTAAAAAAAAATCGTTCTTCAGAAAGCGCTATCCCCCGCAGCAGCCCTCCCATCATTTTCAGTGGAGGAGTGTGGCTCCCCGGGGGCGCTGTTTTTTTAGTGCGGTGACGTCACAGAATCCCGCCGGTCCTGTTGGCTTTCTTGCACTGTCATGGGGGCTTCCCCTTCTTCCTCCAGAGTGCTTTGCCCCATTTTTTTTGCGCCATGTCTCGCAGCCATTTTATCAATCAAAAGCACACTTCGTTCCCCCGAAGTCCCCCAAAGTTGACTTCTTTCCCAAAACAAAAGTTTTCCTGAAAATTTTAAACGAATTCCACTTCGTTAGAATCATCGCCCTCTTACTCAACACTAATTTTTTAAAAGAAAATTGTTTTTTCAACAGTTAATGGTGTCAACAAATCCCAAAAGGTTGGGACCATGCCGTTTTTACCACTGTGTGGCATCCCCCCTTCTTCTTACAACAGTCAACAGACGTCTGGGGACAGAGGACACCAGTTTCTCAAGTTTAGAAATAGGAATGCTCTCCCATTCATGACTAATACAGGTCTCTAACTGTTCAATCGTCTTGGGCCTTCTTTGTTGCACCTTTCTTTTTATGATGCGCCAAATGTTCTCTATAGGTGAAAGATCTGGACTGCAGGCTGGCCATTTCAGTACCCGGATCCTTCTCCTACGTAGCCATGATGTTGTGATTGCTGCAGAATGTGGTCTGGGATTATCTTGTTGAAAAATGCAGGGTCTTCCCTGAAAGAGATGATATCTAGATGGGAGCATATGTTGTTCTAGAACCTGAACATAGCTCTCTGCATTAATGGTGCCTTTCCAGACATGCAAGCTGCCCATGCCACAAGCACTCATGCAACCCCATACCATCAGTGATGCAGGGTTCTGAACGGAGCGTTGATAACAACTTGGGTTGTCCTTGTCCTCTCTGGTCCGGCTCACATGGCGTCCCACTGTTCCATAAAGAACTTCAAATCGTGACTCATCTGACCACAGAACACGGTGGATTGTGTTCACTGACAATGCTTTCTGGAAGTATTCCTGAGCCCATTCTGTTACTTCCTTGACAGTGGCATTCCTGTTTGAGGTGCAGTGACGTTTAAGGGCCCGGAGATCACGAGCGTCCAGTAGAGTTTTTTGGCCTTGACCCTTACGTACAGCGATTGTTCCAGATTCTCTGAATCTTTTGATGATGTTATGTATGGTTGATGATGATAACTTTAGAGTCTTTGCTATTTTACGCTGGGTAACACCATCCTGGTATTGCTGCACTTTCTTTCTGTGCAACAATGGTGGAATAGGTGATCCTCTTACCATCTTGGCTTCAGAGAGACACTCAAAATTATGTTGCTCCGTACACCCTCTGAACAACAATGCTGTCACAAGCCGGGTAAAAATGTATCACATTTCCATAGTGTAAATACCCGTACTCATTATATTTTTAAAAATATCAACTTTATTTTTCCAAAATTGTAAGCCAAATTCATTCATAAATGTTTTCGGTCCTGAATGAGACCTTCATCAGATTTTTGGCGGTAAATGACATAAAATCACAATAAATGTCACAATAAATATCACACCTATACAAACACAAAAAACTATTCAACGTGTATAAATACAAAAAATAAAATACGTGCAAAAAATAATATATAAAACAGAAATATCAATTCAAAACAATGTGATTCAAAAGAAAAGAAATAATAATAATAATAATAATAATAATAATAATAATAATAACAAAGACCCAATGCAACTGGGGTGCACATAAAGATCTGGCCACCAAAAGGGACAAAGATACCTTATCCTGTAGTGTATTATAGAGATGGGCGCCTATAAAAATGAATTCATATTAGATAAATATGCTAGGGAAGTTGAAATCATATCGGTCCATAAAGATCCAACATAAATACATGGAAGAAACAACGATGGTAAAGGATACAGCAAGCTTATACTTACAGGCAATACGTTGTCTCAGGAAATGCTAAGTATAGCTCATAAGAAGAAGGTGAAGTAGCGCCGCGATCATGCTGGCGCTCGGCGTCCTTAAAAAGGTACCGCGCATGCGCCTCTGCTATAGCGGATGTGCGTCATGAGCAGGCAAGCTAGATGCTACTTCCGTCCATACTATGACGATCGCGCAAGCGCAAACGCGCGCCGTGATCGACAAAAGCCATTCACTGTAAGTATAATAGTAAAATCACATTAAGGGACAAATACAGGTGATTTTTATTTACAGTCTTTGCAATATAGAGACTCCTAAAAGTACCTATATACTTCCGTGTAATCCTATCATGTACCTGGGCAAAACAATCCCTCAACTAAGCAAACTCCTATATATCCCCAGATAGAAAAAGGGGAAATACTGCAGCTAAAATTATTCTGCAAGAGGCCGAACTTAACGTGTTACCCCAGGTGCATAGTATCTCATAAACATATAAAACAAATATTCATAACAAACAATATATACATATTTTGTCAATATACAATTATTAATACCCATTATACTATTGATATCCATATTGCAGTATTAATATCCATACAACATATACATTATTTTTACCCCAGCCGAGATGTTCAATCTATTGATAAAAAGATATTTCCCCAATATTATCCCTTTTCGGATATGTCACTTAAAAGTGAAGTCACATTCCCGATTTAACCCAAATGGTGTCAGGGTGTCCAGGTGATGTATCCACCACGATTCTCGCTCCTTCAGTAATTTGACCTGATTTCCCCCTCTACGGGGGCGTTTAACTTGCTCCAAAATACGGAAGCGCAGCTGTGCCACCATATGTTTTGCTTCTACAAAATGTGCTGGTTTCGGTAACCAGGTCTTTTGGCATCTTATTGTGGATTTATGGCATGCGATCCTATCCTTAGCCCTCTGCATCGTTTCCCCTACATAAGCCAACCCACAAGAGCATTTCAGGAGATAGACCACCGCAGAAGAATCACAAGTAAAGAAGCCTCTCACCATGATACTCTTGCCAGTGTGAGGGTGGTGCACATACTCACCCTTTATCACATTGGCGCAATGCGCACAATGTAAGCAGGCATAGGTGCCTTTTCTGGGGTTACTGAACGTCGATTGTCTTAATGATGTATCTAGAGGACCAATATCGGCCCTTACCAGGGAATCCCCGATGTTCTTAGGGCGTCTTGAACATATCATCACTGGATGACGAAACTCCTCTATTTCTGGGTAATGTTCACTCAACAGAGACCATCTTTTTTTGATACAATGATGTATCCTATTCATTAACGGATGATATGTGCTAATGGAATTTGATAATCAGCGACTTCATTTTTTGGACACTATGGTGATCAAGGATGAATTTGGTTTTTTGTCTACTGACATCTACTCCAAACCTACTGATAAAAACATTCTACTAGACTATAGAAGCTGCCACCCTATAGATATGAAGAAATCATTACCTAAATCACAAATGACACGCGTTCACCGTATAGTGTCAGATCCATTGGTAAGAAATGATAGGACAGAAGAAATGATAGAGAAGTTTAGGAGACGACATTATCCAGAGCATTTTCTGAGGCTGGCTAAGACTCAGGATGCCCCAATGGTGCTACATGGTAGAGAAAGTGGGAGGATTCCGTTCATTAGCACATATCATCCGTTAATGAATAGGATACATCATTGTATCAAAAAAAGATGGTCTCTGTTGAGTGAACATTACCCAGAAATAGAGGAGTTTCGTCATCCAGTGATGATATGTTCAAGACGCCCTAAGAACATCAGGGATTCCCTGTTAAGGGCCGATATTGGTCCTCTAGATACATCATTAAGACAATCGACATTCAGAAATCCCAGAAAAGGTACTTTTGCCTGCTTACATTGTGCGCGTTGCGCCAATGTGATGAAGGCCGAGTATGTGCAACACTCTCACACTGGCAAGAGTATTTTAGTGAGAGGTTTCTTTACTTGTGATTCTTCTGCGGTGGTCTATCTCCTGAAATGCCCTTGTGAGTTGGCTTATGTAGGGGAAAGGATAGGATCGCATGCCATAAATCCACAATAAGATGCCAAAAGACCTGGTTACCGAAACCAGCACATTTTGTAGAAGCAAACATACGGTGGCACAGCTGCGCTTCCAGATTTTGGAGCAAGTTAAACGCCCCCGTAGAGGGGGAAATCAGGTCAAATTATTGAAAGAGCGAGAATCGTGGTGGATACATCACTTGGACACCCTGACACCATTTGGGTTAAATCGGGAATGTGACTTCACTTTTAAGTGACATATCCGGTAAGGGATAATTTTGGGGAAATATCTTTTTATCAATAGATTGAACATCTCGGCTGGGGTAAAAATGATGTATATGTTGTATGGATATTAATACTGCAATGTGGATATCAATAGTATAATGGGTATTAATAATTGTATATTGACAAAATATGTATATATCGTTTGTTATGAATATTTGTTTTATATATTTATGAGATACTATGCACCTGGGGTAACACGTTAAGTTCGGCTTCTTGCGGAATAATTTTAGCTGCAGTATTTCCCCTTTTTCTATCTGGGGATATATAGGAGTTTGCTTAGTTGAGGGATTGCTTTGTCCAGGTACATGATAGGATTACACGGAAGTATATAGGTACTTTTAGGAGTCTCTATATTGCAAAGACTGTAAATAAAAATCACCTGTATTTGTCCCTTAATGTGATTTTACTATTATACTTACAATGAATGGCGTTTTACGATCGCGGCGCGCGTTTGCGCATGCGTGATCGTCATAGTATGGACGGAAGTAGCATCTAGCTTGCCCGCACATGACGCACATCCGCTATAGCAGAGGTGCATGCGCGGTACCTTTTTAAGGACGCCGAGCGCCAGCATGATCGCGGCGCTACTTCACGTTCTTCTTATGAGCTATACTTAGCATTTCCTGAGACAACGTATTGCCTGTGAGTATAAGCTTGCTGTACCCTTTACCATCGTTGTTTCTTCCATGTATTTATGTTGGATCTTTATGGACTGATAGGATTTCAACTTCCCTAGTATATTTATCTAATGTGAATTCATTTTTATAGGCGCCCATCTCTATAATACACTACAGGATAAGGTATCTTTGTCCCTTTTGGTGGCCAGATCTTTATGTGCACCCCGGTTGCATTGGGTCTTTGTTATTATTATTATTATTATTTCTATTGAATCACATTGTTTTGAATTGATATTTCTGTTTTATATATTATTTTTGCACGTATTTTATTTTTTGTATTTATACATGTTGAATAGTTTTTTGTGTTTGTATAATAGGTGTGATATTTATTGTGACATTTATTGTGATTTTATGTCATTTACAGCCAAAAATCTGATGAAGGTCTCATTCAGGACCGAAAACGTTTATGAATGAATTTGGCTTACAATTTTGGAAAAATAAAGTTGATGTTTTTAAAAATATTCAGAGAGACACTGACACTCTGAGTAGCTCTTTTTATACCAAAACATGTTGTCAATTCACCTAATTAGTGTTGATTGGTCTTCCAGCTGTTCGTTATATGCTCAATGTCATTTTTCCAGCCACTTATTGCTACTTGTCCCAAATTTTTTGGCATTTGTTGGCACTGTGAAATTTTGAATCAACATATTTTTCCTTTTAAATGTTACATTTACTCAGATTAAACTTTTGATCTGTCATCTATGTTATATTCTGAATAAAATATTAGATGTTGGCACCTCCACATCATTGCATTCAGTTTTTATTCACAATTTGTTTAGTGTCCCAATTTTTTGGGAATTGAGGTTGTAGGTTTTTAAATGTAATTTCCTGTAAAAATATTGTAAATCACATTCTAATTGAAACCAATCCATCTCACAATTAGGTGTAAATGTCAAACCACGATTTAACAATCTTAATTCATCATCAGATAATACAGCAGAAGATATATTCAACACCAGATCTACATCTTTGGATTCCTCCTCGTTGTTACCCGACCGCTCATTGAGTCCTGTTTGGGGTGAATCCCAGATTTTCTTCTGTGGTCGGTGGTGTTTCCAACCTCCCCTTCTAAGTCTCCGTTTCTTATTGTACCTAAAAAATCAAATTTACTAGAATCATCAGTTGAATCAGAGTAACATGTAGTAAATCCAAACTGTGCTTGTCCAATCCTTTTATTAAATTTCTTCCTATTAAAATAATTCCCCATCTGAGACCTTTGTCAATTAAACACCTTGCCTGTCTGATAGTCCTCCAAGTCACGATGCCACTTATCTGTTTTAACTGTTTCAATCTCAGAACTGTGTCTTAATAGTTTCTGGTTCAACTTATCCATAAAATTAGAAAAATCATTTGGTAATAATAAAGATTTCAACTGTCCTTCCATATTAGCAATTTCCACTTTCACAGCATTCAAATCTTTTTGTAAATATTCCACATTTAATAAAATCAGATATGCCTTTGAATTGATTTTTAATTAAATGATACAATGTCCATGAGACTTGATCTATATCGGTGAGACTACAATGGAAATTAGACAACGGATTAACAAACATAAAAGTACAAATAGAAAGAGACAAATAGATGTACTAGTGGCAAAGCATTTTGTTGAGGCAGGGCATTCTATTTTGCAACTAAATTTTAGGGTGATCGATTCAGTTCCCCCATTAAGACGGGGTGGAGATCGTGAAAAGTTGCTTAAAAGAAAAGACAGTAAAGAGATCTTTGAATTACAGTCATTACAACCGGTGGGTTTAAATTTAGAATTTTGGGTTTGAATATATCATTCTTGTTTTTAGATATGTTTTATTGGAATTTTAATTATCTGTTTTTGTATTTTTCCTGTAGATTTTGGAATTGGAGGGATCCTGGAGTTGAATTTCGGTCTTTTTGATGTATATTAACGTTTGTCAATTAATAAAGTTATCATTTTTTATGGATAATGAGCGCTATACCTCAATTTCTTTTTCCCATCTGTTATTAGGAGATTCCTTGTAAATTATGGTAGAAATGATTCTGCATTAATATATCTCTCAATTTTATCCATGTGAGTTTGCCAGAATATAAATGGTGACTAATTTCTCTTTTTTGTATATTCTGTGCACCATAGGATTTAGAATTTAGGGAGAGTTATGAAGTGATTTATTTTGTAATTATTATACTGTATATTCTCTTGGTAATAATAATAATATATATTTGCAGAGATTAGATTAACATGGAGAAAAGGGATTTAGTGGGAGGTGACAGCGCTCATTTGATTTTGTATTATATGTATCTGGGGAATGAATGGTGCCTGCGGCTGCACACTGAAAGATATTGGAGCCGGGGGATCCACGGACCGGGCAGACATGCGCAGTAAGTATGTCTGAGTGCTCGATGCTATGGGAACCTCAGACATGCGCATTGAGGACCAGAGGAAGCCAAGACTTGTGTGTTTAGATCTCAGACTCCAGGATTGTTCCTCCTGTGGAAGTAGGATATATTATGTGATGTCATTTTGTATTGACCAATGTATTGTGTACACAGGTGGATATTAAGGTGTTAATTCTATACTGATGTGTAAGTGGTTATATAGGATTGTGGGAAGTACTATGGGGATATTTATATGTTGCACTGATGCACTTTGTATTATACCGCTTGAGAAAGGCCACTGTATATGGGCTGAAACGTTGCGCTGTATTTTTTCTCACATGGAGTAAATACATTTATACCCACTTTATGAAGATGCTGAAGTCCGTGAAATCTTTTTTATGAGGACTATATGGTGGTTGTAACGGGTATGGTGGATTCACTGGACCACCGCAAGCGATGATGGTTAAGCCACGCCAGGGAGCGGAGTCTAAGTAGCCCCCGGTTTTCACCAGAGCCCGCCGCAAAGCGGGATGGACTTGCTGCGGCGTGAGGCTACCAGGTCGCTACCCCTGACGTGACTTGCTTGCGATGGCGGCCGAGGTAATGCGTGGTACAAAATCGTAATCCAGAGGCGTAGTCGGGGACAGGCAGGAGGTCAGGACAGGTGGCAGAGGTTCGTGGTGAGAGACGGGCAGAAGGTCAGGGCAGGCGGCAAACAGGCAAGGTCAGGAAACGTAGCGGACGGACTGGTACATGGATAATCAAACGGACTTCCAAGACTCTCTAGAATAAGTTACGCACACCAAAGAACTGGCAGAGAGTGCTGGGGGTGTATTCCTTATATAGGACCAGCGGCCGGCAAAAGACCAATTACCGGGACGCTGGCCCTTTAAATCCAGACCAGCCATCCCACGCACCCAAGCAGTGGGTACACGCGTGGCGGCCGGGACAGGCAGGAGCAGCATGCACAGGAGCGTGGATGGGTAAGTGAGCCGGCGTCAGGGACCGGGCCGCAGGTGGATGGTCGCGGGGAGCCGCGGCACCCGCGCCGGACCCCCTGCGGGCAGAGGGGCGGCTGTGGGGGGCAACGGCACCTGCGCCATCCCCCATGACAGTACCGCCCCGTTAGGTCTCCCCCTCTTTTTATGGAATTTAGAGAGGAGGTCAGGTGATAGATTAGCCTCAGGTTTCCACGAACGCTCCTCCGGCCCGAACCCCTTCCAGTCAATCAGGAAGAACCGCTTCCACCTCACTGTCTTCTGCGCTAGCACCTCCTTGACCTCAAAGATGTTATCAGCGTTGGCCACAGGAGAAGGCGAGACAGATCCACGGGAGAAGCGATTCAGCACCACAGGCTTGAGGAGCGAAACATGGAAGGCGTTCGGGATACGCAGAGTAGGAGGCAAGCGGAGCTTGTAGGACACCAGGTTCAGTTGCCGAAGGACCACAAAACGGCCCAGATACTTGGGGCCCAACTTATAACTAGGCACCTTGAAGCGAATATATTTAGCGGACAACCACACTCTATCGCCCGGCTTGAATAGAGGCGGAGGTCTATGGTACCTATCGGCCTGGACTTTGGTGTGAGTGGAGGCCCGTAGAAGGGCCTGTCGTGTGACTTGCCAGAATGCCTTGATGTCTTGTACTTGGGCATCCACGGCAGGAACGTGACACGAGGTAGGCAGAGGGAGAGGCGGGCAGGGATGTAGCCCAAACACAATAAAAAAGGGAGATGCTCCAGCGGACTCCGAGTCTAGGGAATTATACGAGAATTCCGCCCAGGGGAGGAGGTCAGACCAGTTATCCTGACGGGCGGATACAAAATGTTGTAGGTAGGTACCTAAAACTTGGTTGACCCTCTCTACCTGCCCATTGGTTTGAGGGTGGTATGCAAACGAGAAGTCTAGCTGAACCTGCAACTGAGCACACAGAGCCCGCCAGAATTTCGACACAAACTGGACCCCCCTATCTGAGACGATATGCAAAGGGAGCCCATGTAGCCGAAAAATGTGATGGAAAAAATGCTGGGCCAGCTGAGGAGCGGAGGGTAACCCGGGCAGAGGAACAAAATGAGCCATCTTTGAGAACCTATCGGTCACCACCCAAATGACCGTGTTACCCGAGGAGGCCGGGAGGTCGGTAACAAAGTCCATGGCTATATGGGACCAAGACCTTTCTGGCACCAGTACAGGCTGAAGCACACCTGCGGGTTTGAGGCAAGGGACTTTGTTACGGGCACAGGAGGTACAGGCCAGGAAAAAGTCTCTAATATCTTGAGCGAGGGTGGGCCACCAATAAAAGCGAGAGATTAATTGTAGAGACTTATGTACTCCAGGATGGCCAGCTGTTCGAGAAGAGTGTCCCCACTTCAGGATTCGAGGCCGCATGGCAGGGCGGACGTAGGTCTTCCCAGGAGGTAGATGTTGAAGATCCACGGGGACCGCCGTGAGGAGACGTTCCGGAGGAATTATGTGCTGCAGAGGCGGCTCTAAGCCCACAGTGTCCGAGGATCTAGAAAGGGCGTCCGCCCTGACGTTCTTCTCAGCTGGCCGAAAGTGAAGGAAAAAGTCAAAGCGGGCGAAGAAGAGTGACCACCTGGCTTGTCGAGGATTTAGTCGTTGAGCAGACTGGAGATAAAGGAGGTTTTTGTGATCGGTGAAGATCTCGATGGGATGGCGAGCCCCCTCCAGCAAGTGCCGCCATTCTTCTAGGGCTAACTTTATGGCCAGTAGTTCGCGATCACCAATCGTATAATTTCGCTCGGCTGTGGTGAAGGTTTTTGAGAAGAAGCCGCAAGTACGCAGTTTCCCAGAGGAAGTCTTCTTTAAGAGGACAGCGCCTGCACCCACTGAGGAGGTGTCCACCTCAAGGAGGAACGAACGCTGTGGGTCCGGGCGAGACAGAACAGGAGCTGAAGCAAATGCTGACTTGAAACGCTTAAAGGCTTCTTGAGCTTCTGGAGGCCAGGATTTGGGGTTGGTATTTTTGTAAGTGCCACCAGCAGGGCCACAAGTGTAGAGAAGTGCGGAATGAACTGTCTGTAATAATTCGCAAACCCCAGAAAACGTTGGATAGCGCGAAGGCCCACTGGTCGAGGCCACTGTAAGACTGCAGACAGCTTAGAGGGATCCATCTGGAGACCCTGATCCGAGACGATGTACCCCAGGAAAGGCAACGAGGTGCGTTCAAACAGGCATTTCTCCAGTTTGGCATATAACTGGTGGTCCCGGAAACGTTTGAGCACCTGGCGGACGTGGTGGCGGTGAGTCTCTAGATCTGGAGAGAAGATTAGGATGTCATCTAGGTAAACGATAACACAGACGTAGAGGAGATCGCGGAAGATCTCATTGACGAAATTCTGGAACACCGCCGGAGCATTGCAGAGGCCAAATGGCATGACAAGATATTCAAAATGGCCATCTCGGGTATTAAAGGCCGTCTTCCACTCGTCGCCTTCACGGATACGAATCAAGTTGTATGCTCCACGTAAGTCCAACTTGGAAAAAAAATTTGCGCCACGTAGGCGATCAAAAAGCTCTGAGATTAGAGGCAGGGGGTATCGATTTTTTACAGTGATTTTGTTAAGTCCCCGATAATCGATACAGGGCCGGAGAGTACCATCTTTCTTTTCAACAAAGAAGAAACCGGCCCCCGCAGGCGAGGAAGACTTGTGTATGAAGCCTTTACGGAGATTCTCCTGGATATATTCCGACATGGCTTTAGTTTCCGGGACAGAGAGAGGATAGACTCTGCCTCGGGGAGGAGTAGTACCGGGTTGCAGGTCAATAGGACAGTCGAAAGGCCGGTGCGGGGGCAGACTTTCGGCCTGTCTTTCGGAAAAGACGTCGGCCAGATCCTGGTACGGAGTGGGCAGACCCGGCAGAGGCTTCGTAGACTTTACAGAGGCGGGTCGTAGAGCTGGACGGAGTGCAGGCAGGCATCGCGAGTGGCACGCGGGTCCCCAACGGATAACTTCGCCCGTGTTCCAATCTAAGGTCGGAGCATGGTCTTGCAACCAAGGAAGACCCAAGAGGATTTCAGAAGAGGAGCGAGGCAGAACAAGAAGTTTCAGAGTCTCCTTGTGTAGGGCGCCTATCTGCAAGGTGAGGGTCCTTTCGGCATTCGCCACTGACGGAGGAGATGAACATGGGTTTCTGCAGAAGGGTCACCGAGAGACGAAACTTGGACACCAGAGCTTGGCTGACAAAATTTCCAGCGGACCCCGAATCAAGAAAGGCGGTGGCTTGAAAGGTGCTGTCCGGCGAAATTCCACAGAGTACGGTAATGGTCAGACGGGGAGAGACCGCACTGACACTTAGGGATGCCTCTCCTGCGAGCCCTAGGTGAGGGTTTCCCGGGCGCACTGAACAGTCCCGAATGAAGTGGCCAGAACCGCCACAGTAGAAGCACAGCTGCCTCGGAGGTCAGGTGGGCTTTCTTGACCTGTATGGGCTCGTCCGCAGGAACCAATGGCGGAGGAAGTGGAGGTTGTTGGAACACGGGAGCCAGACGAGGTAGCCGGCGTGGTAGGGCAATCTCCCGTTGGATGCGGAGCTCTTGTTGTCTCTCGGCAAACCGAATGTCGATTCGGGTAGCTAACCGCATCAAGTCGTCCAGAGCAGATGGCAAGTCCCGACCAGCGAGCTCGTCTTTAATTCGCCCCGAAAGGCCTTACCAGAAAGTTGCCACCAAAGTCTCATTATTCCAGTCCAGCTCAGAGGCTAGGGTGCGGAACTGCACAGAGTAGTGACCCACAGTGGAGTCACGCTGACGGAGACGGAGCAGACCTGCGGCAGCGCAGGAGGTGCGGCCAGGTTCCTCGAAGATAGTGGGGAACCCCTGGAGGAAGGTTTGTAGATTTGCCATCAGCAGATGTCCTCGGTCCCATAGCGGAGTGGCCCATGCCAGAGTTTCGCCCGTTAGGAGACTAATTATGAAGGCCACCTTCGCCCGCTCGGTAGGGAATTGATGCCCCAACGTCTCGAAGTGGATAGAGCATTGACTGATGAAGCCTCTGCACTTCTTCGGGTCTCCATCATAGCGTGAGGGAAGCGGCAGATGCAGAGATGGTCCCGGAGCAGGAATTGGTGCAGGCGCGGCGGAAGCAGCCGCAGGCAGAGGTGGACGGGCTGCAAGGTTCTGCGCCATGGCCGCGAGCTGGTTAATACACTAGCTCTGCTGAGCGACGGCCGTCGCGACGTCCCGGAGTTCGGGCAGAGATACCCTGGCGGAATCCATGGCCAGTTCGTACTGTAACGGGTATGGTGGATTCGCTGGACCACCGCAAGCGATGATGGTTAAGCCACGCCAGGGAGCGGAGTCTAAGTAGCCCCCGGTATTCACCAGAGCCCGCCGCAAAGCGGGATGGACTTGCTGCGGCGTGAGGCTACCAGGTCGCTACCCCTGGCGTGACTTGCTTGCGATGGCGGCCGGGGTAATGTGTGGTACAAAATCATAATCCAGAGGCGTAGTCGGGGACAGGCAGGAGGTCAGGACAGGCGGCAGAGGTTCGTGGTCAGAGACGGGCAGAAGGTCAGGGCAGGCGGCAAACAGGCAAGGTCAGGAAACGTAGCGGACGGACTGGTACACGGATAATCAGACGGACTTCCAAGACTCTCTAGACTAGGTAACGCACACCAACGAACTGGCAGAGAGTGCTCTGGGCGTATTCCTTATATAGGACCAGCGGCCGGCAATAGACCAATTACCGGGACGCTGGCCCTTTAAATCCAGACCAGCCATCGCGCGCGCGCCCTAAGCAGCAGGTACGCTCGCGGAGGCCGGGACAGGCAGGAGCAGCGTGCACAGGAGCGTGGACGGGTAAGTGAGCCGGCGTCAGGGACCGGGCAGCAGGGGGATGGTCGCGGGGAGCCGCGGTACCCGCGCCGGACCCCCTGCGGGCAGAGGGGCGGCCGCAGGGGGTGACGGCACCCGCGCCATCCCCCATGACAGTGGTGAGTTGTGACTTAACACACCAAGTGGACAGTCTGGTGCATCAAATTGGGCATATTGATTTGCCCTATTTTTTGACACAAGGAGCGATTGCTGTGGGCATAGTGCTGCTTCTGTATATTTTATTACATAGAACCCTACAAATGGGGCATCACCCAGCTTGCCGGGATGCTGAACAGCATTTGTCCAGAAAAGCATAGAGGGACTGATTCCCCACAGCAGACACCCAGCCCTGCTGTGGAGATGTCACCCATCTTTCCAAGGCATTCAATAGGCTATTCAGAACTCAGGAAAGCGGAGTGGCACCCATCCCCCACAGCAAGGATCCAGTTTTCCTGGAAACCTGCTGTGGAGGGATGTCACCCAGCTTTCCCACTTGCTGGATAGGCTATTCAGCATCTGGGAAAGCTGGGTGACATGGTTGACAGCAGACATCCAAGAAAGCTAGGTGCCTGCTGTTGGGGATAGGTGCTAGTCAGCTTTCCGAGATGCTGGATAGTCCATCCAGCATGTCGGAAAGCTGGTAAGGCCTTTGGTGAGGGAGGGAGGGAAACAGTGTGTGTGTTTGGAGGGGAGGGTCAGGGAAAGAGGGGTGTTTCAGGGATGGGGGAGCAAGGGACAGGGAGGGAGGGTGTGTGTGGGGGGGACAAGGGAGTTGAGTTGGGGTTAGAGAGGGAGGGGTGCAATTGGTGGACAGGAAAGGAGCGGAGGGGTCGGTAAGCTACATTACATCACAGCGGCCGAAACACTGGAGCTGACGTCGGCACTGAAGCATTGGTCATAATTCCCTACCTTTAGAATATGCTGGGCATGGCCAACCGGAAACTTCAGAACAGCTCCCACGGCTCTGCTCATCCCCCTGCGGCTTTCTCTGTCTGACCTGGCTACCGCATAGACCAATAACCATGGCCAGCCAAGTGCTGCTATTTATACCCACTAATGCTCTCTGGTTGGAAATTCAGGGCAGGGGTGCTTTTTGATTGATGGAAATCTAAGCCCTCCTTTATGACCTCAGAATCATATTGATGACTGTGAGGTCATCTGTCTGTCTGGCACGTGCGTCTTTCTGATTGGTGGAAATTCAAATCAGGCTTGTGACATCACAATAAGAAGAGAGGGAGAAGGAGAGAGAGAGAAAAAAAAGAAAACAAATCACCAATCTTTCCCAGAGTCCTGAATGTTTTATGCCCGTTGCAGTCCCACAGGAGAAAGGAAAAAAAATCACCCATCTTTCCGAGAGTTCTGACTGTCAAATGTCAATTCTAGTTCCACGGGAGAGAGAAAGAAAAAAAATCACCCATCTTTCCAAGGTCCTGAATCTCAAATACCGTTCCAGCCCCACGGGAGGAAGAAAAAAAAATCACCCATCTCTCCAAGAGTCCTGAATGTAAAATTTCCATTCTAGTCCTATGAGACAGGAAACATAGCAGTTCCATGTATGATGTGCAGTTTTGCATCGGCAGACCCACATAAATCTCATGTGCAATCCCACGTAAAGCAGAGAAAACATAGCATTCCTATGTAAGATGTGCAGTCTTAGATAGGCAGACCAACGTAAATCTCATTTGCAGTCCCATGTAAAACAGAAATAAAACACAGCAGTCCCATGTAAGATGTGTAGTCTTAGATAGGCGGACCCAGGTAAATCTCATGTGCAGTCCCACAAAAGAAAAACTTTTGTGAGACAGATGTGAGGTCCCATGTAAACCGCTTCAGAGACAGATGTGCAGTCCCATGTAAATACAAACAGATAAAGCATATAGTTTTGTTCTGCAGATCTGTACAGGTCAGAGGTGTAATAATCTGCAGGATATATAACTGTGCGTCCTAGAGAGAGAGAGAAAGAGAAAAATTAACCATCTTTCACAGAGTCCTGAGTGTCAAATTCCCATTCTAATTACAAAGTACATAGAGAGAGCAAGAAATTTAGATATACACTATAGAGTTACACTTTTTCACTTTCAATCATTTCAATGACAGCTGAGAACCTCTCCCTTCCCCCAGCTCACAGAGAATGAATTGTAACCTGCACACTTTGAGGGCGTGTCTGCAGAGAGAGAACATACTCCCTGCTGGGAGGAGAAACACGCCCCTCCATTTCACAAGCTCTGTTTGGCAACCAGCAGAAAACATAGCCAACTGTTTTAACGAGACAATCCCTTTAAATAATTTTTTAAATGTCTGGTTTTTTTTTACAACATTAGGGGGCTTATAAATGTAGTCACAATTTGTTACATTTCCAAGAAAATTTGCAACACATAATTTTTTTAGGGACCAGCCCATTTCTGATGTGGCTTTGAGCAACCTGTATGTTAAACACACCCATGGGGGCATGACCAGAAGCTGTTGAAGATGGACGCATGTTAGGAGAGCTCCCGCTGAATGGCCACTAAATCAGCAGAACCCTGCAGTCTAACTCACCCTAGATGGGTAAGAGGAAGCCCCAGCACCCAGAAAGGACCCAGAGCAAGCTTCCAGCACCTCACCCGGTCCGGACGCCGCTAGACGCCGTCCTGTTCTGCTCCTCACCATGTGCTGCGGCCGCAGTGATCCCGCCACCATTACAGTTGGCTTTCCTCCCTGCCCCTGGACAGAGCTCTGGTGTCTGGGAAAGTTCAGAAGACCAGGTAACGCCGTTGTGGCCAGTTACCAGAGCCCTGCAGGCGGCTCGAACCAGCCAGGACCTTCCTGCAGCCCTGAAAAAGAACTCTACACTAAAGCAGGTACGAGCTGCTGTGGGCTCTAGCCCCCCTCATTTTACCTCCTCTTACTGCCTCGCAAACCCTGAGCAGGCACACGGACTCCCTGCTGTCTTACAGTTGTATAGCTGCTAATTCCACCCCTGGGACTTTGCTTACAGTGCTGGACTCGGGCTCTCTCCCTATGGCATCATTCTCTGGGATTTCTGCCCATGATCCAGGGCCCATCTTTCACTCCCCCTCCAGGGACTCGGGCAGCAATGCTTCATCCTGGCAGGAGTCATCAGTGTGCTCTTCTGCCCCTCACAGCCCACAAATGCCGCAGTCTCTCCCTTGGGCAGTCATTCTACAACATCTGCCAACCAAGGACAACCTGAAAGTCCTGTTATCAGATATTAAAACCACATGTAGGGAGGAGATCTCTAGTCTCCGGCAGGACAATAAGCAAATAGCCTCTACAGTGGAGTCATTAGAGAAGGATCACGATAATACAAGTAAATACGTGGAACAACTCTATCCTGCTATGTCAGATCATGTGTCTATGCTCAATGCTATGGCCCACCATTTGGAGGACCTTGATAATCGGGGTCGCAGAAGTAACGTCCGAATTAGAGGCCTTCCGGAGACCCAAGGGGAAGAGACTCTACAGACGACTTTGGATTCTATCTTCAGCCAGGTTATGGGAGATTCCCCATCTCGCTCCTACAAGCTGGACAGAACTCGCATAGCGCTCATACCTAAGTCATCCTCTTTGCTCCCCAAAGATGTAATATGCTGCTTTCATGATTATAAGGAGAAGGAGGCACTAATGGAGAAGGCAAGAGGCTTGCGTAGCATTGAGTTTCAAGGTTCGGACATTCAGCTATTCCCTGATCTCTCTTGGCACACTTTACAGAAGCGCCGCCAATTGAAACTGCTTCTTAACATATTGAAAGAGAAACGTATTCCCTACAGGTGGAATTTTCCATTTGCGCTCACTGCAACTCTCAAGACATTCCAGGATCTGCCCAATGACTGCAAGACTTTTCAAATTCCAATTCCTAAGATGGAGCACTGGGAGCTGCCCACTCTGCCGCCCCTCCACCACCAGTCTGGCACACTGTCTCCACTCCCCAATGACACTATCCGAGGGATTGTCCTCCAACTTCAAAGGCTCGACCCACACCTCCGCGTTGAAGCTGGGTCCCACCTGGATATAGCACGGGTCGGGTAATTTGAGATGTAGTTCTCAAAGGTTCTCAGTATTTTGTGATCCAGTCCCAATGCAACTGTCTACTTGCAGGGTTCTTTTTATGAAATACTCATCATATAGAGTGGCTTTACAGCTTTTTCTCCTACACTTAGGGGTTTTCTATTCGTTCCTTGTTACTTAAGTTCTATTTCTATAGTTCCTCTCATTGGAGGGTGGATACGTAGCCTCTCCGGTTTGCTCTGACGGAGGAGCTTGTTCTCTTTTTCCGGTAGCGGAGGGAGGCACCTCTCTTGGGGACTCAAATTTGGGGACCTCCTCAGGTTAATATTTTCTCCATCCGACTCCGGGCCTCACAAACCAGAGATGCTACATCCTTGGGAGGGCTTGTTTTCATAGCTATTGGTATACTGTAGATTGCGACTCTGGTTATTCAATTGTCCGTCCAGTGTCTGTTTAGTTAGTGTCTTCCCCTTACCCCCCTTGTGTTCCTTCCTTGGTGTCCCCCCAACCCACCTCATGCTTATTGACCTACATTAGAGCTCGGTATCTTACACAGCTCTTCTCCACCTAAATTCTTCCATTTATCTCTAGTAAACATGGTCAGATATGTAACTCAATGTTAAAAGTTTAAATTCTAATTTTAAGAGACGACTGGCCCTACAGGAGTTTAGAAACCTAAAAGCGGGTATAGTGTTTCTCCAGGAGACACACTACAATTCTGTGGGCTCCTTTAATTTTGCCAGACACATCTATCCAACGGCCTTCTCAGCCCTTAATGAACAAAAGAAAGCTGGAGTGGCCAGCTAAATCCTGCCCCCTCCAAGCGTCCTTCTCTCTGATTCATCAGTCAGGTAGATACATCATCTTGTAAGCTACCCTGTATGGCAGACCCATAGTTCTCTGTAACGTCTATGTACCTAATACCACTCAAATAGCCTTCCTGAATAGAGTGTTCACCAAAATCTCACACGCAGCCCTCCTGATAGGTGGGGATTTCAATTTGATTTTTTTCTGAAATCGCAGATAGGACTCCTGGGGGCTCCCTTGTTCGGGCTAATTTAAAAGGGCCTTTAAAAAATTATAGAAAGCAGCCCCCTTTTGTTCGGGAGGATAGATCACCCCCGAGGAGGGAGTTTCCCTTTTTTTCAACCCCAAAAACCTCCTAGTTGGTATTTTGGGCAATAATTGTCTTTACGCGTGAGGGATCTTTATTAAACCCAATTTGGGTTGGATCATCCCCCGTCGTGGTTAGTTAATTTTCATAAGCCCGGGGTTTCTTTGTCATTGGAGCTTAAAAAAAACTTTTAACAAAAACCCCAATAATAGAGAAAAATTGGGGAAACCCCTTTCCCATACTTTGATTGAAAATGGGTGGGTTGTTTCTCCCCCTCTTTTTGGGGAGGCTATGGAGTTTTTCGGGGTCATTGATGCATTGGGCTCCAAATAAAAAGTTTAAAGGGGGCTTTGGCGTTTGCCCTCCTCAAGGTTGAGGGAAAGATGGCGAGTCCCCCAATTTATCGATCTTTGTGAATTGTTGCCCCGGAAGCCCTTAAGGATTAGTTACATGTCAAAGTGGAGAAGTTCTTTCTCTAAAAAACAACGTTACGAGGGGGAAAAAGGGCCCAAAAATTCTTGTGGAAGTAAAAGCAGATTGTAAACCTATCCCATCCGCTTTCGATGTCGGGGAACCCTAAGATATGATCCTATTCAATTGCTAAAATTTTCTGTATTTTTTTTCTAACTTTACCCCCCTTCTGATTCCCAAAAAAGGCAGACAAAAAAAAATGGGGATTTTCGAAAAGTGCCTATCAACCCCCTTCCAAAAAAGTTTTGCCTCTAAATCCCCCTATTGACTTGGAGGATTGAGGGGTTAAAAAGGGAAACTTCCGTTCAAGAAACCCCCGGGCCCCAGATGGCCCCCATATCTCTTTAAAAAAAGGTCACCTCGAACCTGGCCCCTTTTGCTTGATTTTGAAAATTCTTTTTGGAAGGGCCCTTTCGGAGTCAATGACATTCTCATATGTTTTCTACGAAAACGGGAAAAGGGGCCCGGGGACTGCGCCAGCTATCGCCCCATCGCTCTTCTGAACTCCGATCTAAAAATCTTCACCAAAATCCTGGCTAATAGATTAAATAGGTGGCTCCTGCAATTTATTCATATGGACCAGGTAGGGTTTATTCCCTTTAGAGCGGAACACAGTTTAATATTGACCTATTGAAGTGGCAACCTTTTAAACCAACAGGCCTTGATCCTGAGCCTTGACGAGAAGAAGGCCTTTTTACTTTTATGTTATGCCCCTTTTTTTAAAAAATTTGTCCCCTTTTTTTGGGACCACATGCAAATCTCCCAAAACCCCAAATAAAATTCAAACACTTCGTGGGCCCTCAATATACGTTTAAAACACTTCTTTTTTATTACAAATGTAAAAGAACGTAAAAAAAACTCTTGATAGTAATTTAAGAGGGTACTTTGTTTTGTTGAGGTTGACTGTTCCCAACAAAGCCCAAAGACGCCCTGCGCGGGACTTTGTTCAACGTCCTTTCTTGGATGTTATTTTCCATTCAAAGCTGTGTTGGGAATTCACCATTACCGTATTCGGTGGTGGGAACCTGATCGATGACCCCTGTTTGGGCTTAGAGGAGACCCCCCAGACCCAAACGATACCCGGCGGAGTGTGCGACGTTTTTTGGGGCCCCCCCCTTTTAAGCATGCGCAGACAATTGCAACCAAACCATTTTTGGTGATAGAGATTCATTTTAAACAAACAATCCGGTTAGACAATATACACAAATAATCAATAAAAAAATAAAATAAAAACAATAAACTGAGAAAGGCTTTTAAAAAATAAAATTCTTTAATGCCCTTTTGAGTTAAGGCCTCCAACGATTTTACTCGCCTCTCTTTGAAACTCTTTTGTAAAAGCTTTTCTTTTTACACCCACTTTTTTAAATTTCACCATGCAACTCAGAAAAAAAAGCCGCCTTTTTTTGCGTAGTGGCTGAAGTATGGTATATGTTTAAAAAAGAGCCAATGTGGGCTTAAAGAAGGAGGACTGTGGACAGTCATTGGTTATAGTGATGTCAATAGAACAAAACAGGAATATGTGCAGACCCCTTTAAACCCTTTAAAAAATTGGCACAGTACCATGCCGTAAGTGCCAAATTGCACAAAAATTAAAGGGGATGTCATGATAAACCCCAAATAAGGGGTAAACCTTGATTAAGGGGACACTAGTGCGAAAATACCCCCGTTATTTTATCTCAAATGCCCAGTGGGAAAATCTATGTTGGGGGACAGCAGGTGATAAAACCAGGTTAATGGCAAGATCCCTGATCGGGAGTTAAAAACCCAAGGAATCACCAATGTAGGTGGGGAAGAGGGAAAGAAAAAAAGTTTTGGGGAATACACTTGCAGCCACTAGCAAAAGAAAGGCATGGCATTTCTGAGTTGCGATGGTGTATATTAGAAAAAGTGGTGTGTAAAGAAGAAAAGCAGTTACAAAAGAGATTGTTGCAAAGAGAGGCGATGTGGATACATCGGTTGGAGGCCTTAACTCCGAAAGGCATTAATGAGAATTTTTGTTTAAAAGCCTGTCTCTAGGTTTATTGTTTTTATTTTATGTTTTTATTGATGTATTATAGTGTATATTGTCTAACCGGCACTTGTTTGTTTGTAATGAAGGTCTCGTGGGATGCAGCCATAAAATGGTGGTTGCGACTGGTCTGCGCATACTTGAGAAAGGGGAGGGGTCGCCCCGAACAGTGGCACACGCCGCGTGGTATCGCTTGGTATCGGGGGTTCTCCTCGTGAAGCCAAACAGCGGGCAGCGGATCGGTTCCTACGCACCCTGATACGGTGAATGCTGAATTACCACACGGACGCATTGAATGGCATAATAACATCCAAGCAGGACGTTGAAAACTAGAGTGCCGCGCAGGGCGTCTTAGGACTCGTGTTTGAACGGAGCTCTGACTCCGCAACAAAACATAAGTATCCCTCTTGAATTAGCTCATCGAAGAGTATGTTTACGTGTCTTTTACGATTTGTAATAATAAAAGAAGTGTTTTAAACGTATATTGACGGCCCACGAATGTGATTGAGAAGAAGGTCTTTGACAGGCTGGGCTGACCCTTCCTTTGTGAGATCCTGGCAGCAATGGGCTTTCTCGGGAGCCTATGTGACAGCCATCCACGGCCTCTACTCTATGCCCTCTGCATCCATTAAAACTCCATTACTGCACTTCCGAAAGGTTTAATATTAGAAATGGCACTAGGCAGGGATGTCCCTTATCCCCTCTTCTGTTTGCCCTATGCATAGAGCCGCTGGCGGCTGCAGTAAGAGCTAACCCAGATATTAGAGGCATTACAGTTCGGGATAAGGACTTTAAGCTTTCCTTGTTTGCGTATGACATTCTCCTCACTCTTACTGCTCTGCACACCACTCTCCCTGCCTTACATGCCCTTCTTACGAAATTTGGAAGGCTCTCAGGTTATAGGATTAATTCCTCCAAGTCAGAGGCCTTGCCTTTAAATCTTCCCCCCCTCGGTTTTAGCCTCCCTTAAAAGCAATTACTCATACAGATGGCAAGAACACTTACTTAAATATCTCGGGGTCCAGATTACTAGCCACTATGAATCCCTCAAGGCCAATTTTCCCCAACTATTTAAGGAGCTGAAGGGCTTACTACTTAAATGGAATTCACTACCTATCTCATTTTTTGGTCAGATTAATTCAAACAAGATGACCATTATGCCTAAATTGCTCTATTTATTTGAGACCCTCACGGTTGCAGTCCCCATGGCCGAGATGCGGTCCCTTCAGTCAGCTATGCTGAGATTTATTTGGGCGCATGGAGCACATAGGTTATCCAAGGAGGTCATGGTGACAAGCAAGCGAAGAGGAGGGCTGGCAGGTCCCAACATACCTCTCTATTATCTGGCCACTCATCTTAGACATATCCCCACCTGGTCATCTTTAAGAGCGTACTCTTAATGGATGGAGGTGGAAAAATTGTAGCTGGCACTCATGCACCCTAACACCTTGTTATGGCACAACCGCTCGTTTTCTGAGATTGGCCCTCTCATTGGTCCCATTAGGTGTATGCTCCAAATTTGGACTTATTGCCGAAGTTGATTTCCGTTGGCTTCCAAAACCTTGCCTATGGTGTCCTTCCTGTGTACCCCCTTTCTGCCGGGAAGCTCCTCAGGGTTCTTTGCTCGACCATGGCTGGGGCATGACTTATTTAGGTTTGCTGATATCACTGAGGGCCGTAATAGGAAGCTGATCCCATTCCGCACGCTGCAAACTAAATATAATGTCCCAATGACCGCTCAGTTTCATTACCTTCAGATTGGTCATTTCCTCCCGACCCTCTTTGGCACTAACAAATTAACTCAGCCCACCCAGTTTGAGATATTGTGCAGGTCTGACATATCTACAAAGGGGCTCATATCTACAATTTACGCTATTCTGCTAGACCCGAACCCAGACAGGAAGGTAGCACATAAATATATGAACAAATGGGAATCATATTTGGGTAGGCCCATCCCATTCTCTACTTGGCAGGCCATTTGGGGGGCGGCTACAAAATCTTCCACATGTGTCACTCATTAGTAAAACCTCTACAAAATCCTACTTTTCTGGTATCGCACCCCCAATGTTTTGCACCAGTGGAACCCTCAGGTTCCGAGGTCCTGATGGAGATGTAACCAAGCGGTTGGTACACTCCTGCATATTTTCTGGGACTGCCCGCCCCCCATTTTCTTTTTCCGCCATCTCGGGACTTTTTGGGGACATTCGGGGGAAAGGGGTTACCTCAGCCCCCATCCCCTTTCCCTTTGGCCCGGGTACTTCCCTTTTAAAACCCTAATTTCGCTCTTATGAGGCACTTTTCTTACGGGCCTTAATTCTGATCTCAGGAAAGTGGAGGCAGACTCTCCCACTGTCTCTCACTGACTTATACCAGCGTGTGAGGGAAGTTCGTCGGATGGAGCATATGACGGCTATTCTGCAAGACAGACTGGACTTCTTTGATAAAGTGTGGTCTGTCTGGGATGTACACTGGCTAACTCATCCTCTTTAGGGTGGTGGTCCAGGTGATAGGCTATTATTTCATTGCCTTCCCCCTCTTCTCCCTTTGTTGTCACGTCTTTGTATTTGTTACTACCATGAATTTGCTTTTTGATATTTACAGACTTTCCCCATTAAAATAGTCTTTCGGGGCTGCCATCAGGAATTTAAAGGGCCCCTACACCAAATTGTCTGGGCCCCCTTGCTGAAACCCAAAAAAAAAATGGGGTGGGGAGGGGGGGGGGGGCATTTTTTTTTTTTTATTTACCATGTTATACATTTTTTTCTTCAAATTCTCTTGGGGGGGAAATGATCGCTGGAACAATATCTATGCACTTAGGCACTGCAGTATATTGTTATTCAGAAAGCTCTATCACACCCTTCTCCCTGGCTACGTTAGGTCTTTCAGGGGAGAAACCATACATCCTGCAGAATTTCTCTGTGACTGTAAAAAATTTGGGGGAAAAATTCGCAGGAGGCAAAGAATAGAAAATAAAAGAAAAAAAAACACAATTTTTTTGCCCCCCTCTCACTTATAAAATAAAAAGAAAATGTGTGTCCACTGCCCCTGGGAATGGACACAGGGGCCCCCCGGGACATCTTTCCGCTAGTATGGTAACCACGTAACCAGGACGCGCCTTAAGGGGCCCAATAGTTCCCGGTGTCACCCAACGGCCTGGACCAGGTACCAGCGCAGGAAGAAGCGCAGCCCCGCCCCCCTACCCACTGCCCGAGACGCCGTCAACAGCACGAATCAGTCACATCTTATTTACTACAAACTATCTACCCATGTCAATCTATCGCATCTTGTCTCCTATTTCTCTATAAAAACTTTCTATCAAACTATTTCATATCTTTTTACCTTTCCTATCACATATTTTATCTGTCTATCTACTTCTCATTTTATCATCCCCTATCTTTTCCCCTTCTGTTATCTACTATCTATTATCTATTCATATCATCTATCTATCTATCTCATATCTACCTCATATCTATTTAATATTTATTTATCTATCCCATATATATCCATCTATCTCACATTATTTTCATATACCGTATAACAACTACTATCTTCCATGTATCCCCTATCTATTCCCCATAATCTTATATCATCTATTATTATCTTCTATCTCATTCTTCCTGTATCTCCCATCTATCTCAAAACTACATATCTCTCATATCTATCTCTCCCCCATCTCTATCTTATATCTCTTTTATCTCATTTAATCTCCCATCCCCCTCATATCTACTATCATTAAAGTAAATAGAAAACCGGTTTTTCGCGCTCCCGGGATAAAAACGATAAAACCACTATTCCTTTTCAGGGTATTTTTTTGTGTTAAAAAAGGGTTGCTTCATAAAAAAAAGAAAACATATAACTTAAAAGCTTTCTCCCCGGGGAAACCCCGCTCCCTCAAAAAAAATGATTTGAACCCCCCCCATGGCGGGCTTTTATAATGGTCTCATTTGCATAATTGATCGGTCCGTTGTTCAATCAATCTTCTAATTGCTAATACATTGAGGTTGTAATTAAGATGCAGAAAGACATTGAAGATACATAGTTTAAAACAATATAAAGATATAAAAAGATATACAGCAACAATAACATTGAGAATATTCCTGCTCAGTGTGTATGCTTAACTTCAGGTAATAAGAAATGCCGCGGTATTTTTAGTAGTGTTAATATATTTTTAACTGTCCGCTATCATTATGTGTTTGCGCTAAAAGAAATTAGCGAGATATCACCAGACACTCTGTAACTTTATGAGTGTCTAATATTAGTTCTATACATTTCTCGAGTATATGCTGGGCTTTTATTTTTTCTAAGCTCTTTTGTCGATCCAGTCTAGTTTGTTACAACGTATGTTAAGATTCCCCTTCCTCTCAGATCTATTTCCATCGTATATATTTATCACAAACATATGTCCTAGACATATCGCAATTTAGTGTCAATTACATATGAGTTCGCTAATTTCATAGTATGGGACTGATATTCCAAATAATAATCAATTCCTTAACACATAGAATAAATATTGTTTAGCTATATGTTTAAAATAAGGAATAAAAATATATAATTATATAAAATATATCAAGAGTTTTAAGCTGACATTTAAACATTCCATATATGCTTTAAAATAGATCTTATTAAAAGAACAAGACCCTACTATATCTATCTCCTCGGGGGATATTAGCTGAGGGGAGATAGTATATTAGAATGTACCGTATGCTTATTAAAAATCTCAGAATTCTATTATATATATCCTATGGAGAAGAAAATTAATCCAAATATGAATGGGTATTTGGGAGATGCCATATATAGGGGTTAGTATACAGATGTGTACTACACCAGCTAACTACAATAGTGTTGACAAGAAAATGTATCGAGCGAAGGATATTATGAGATACATGCAGATGGACTAGTTACGAATTAATTCCACTACTTCATTGAGACCCTGTGGATAAATAGTTTTTAGCGTATACATCCAAAACAACTCCCTTTTCTGGAGTTGTTGAAATCTATTGGGATGTTCCTCCGGAACTCTATCTATGGGAGTAATTTTGAGGTCTCCGAAATTCTGCCGATGTACCTCTTTGAAGTGGTTAGCTACGCTTTGTTTAATGTCTCCTTTTTTGATGCTGCATCTATGTCCGTTGAGGCGTATTCTCAACGGACATATAGTGCGACCCACATATTGAATACCACATGTGCACTGGATTACATAGATAACATAGTTTTATATGCAGGATAAGGTGAATTTTATCTGGAATTTTTCTTTTGTTACAGCTGATTCTATGTATTTGGTACTATTATGCTCCGACAGCATAAACATCCCGGAGCTTTGCATTGAACACTGCCTCGGTTTGGGCCGATTCACTTCTGTTTGGCATATCTTTTTTTTATTATTCTGCTTGGTGCCAAGATACCTTTTAAGTTGGGTGCCCTCTTATATATGATAGAGGGCTTTTCAGGAATGATTTTATTCAAGATAGGATCTTGTAAAATAAGGTGCCAGTGCTTGTGCAAAACTCCTTTGATTTTTTTGTAGGAGGTATTATATTGTCTGATCAATGCACAATCTACTAAAGTTGAGTTTTCAGATGTGCAGGTTTAGTCAGACATTCTTTCTGTGATAAAACACCGGTTTTCATATATGCATCTTTCAGTAGTTGTTTTGGATACTTCTTTCTTTTTGCAACGCTCTTCCAGTATTTTAGGCCTGCTCTGTGAATGTATCATCTTCTGTACAGTTTCTCCTGACCCTTTTCAGTTGGCCATAAGGGATGTTCGTGAGCCAAGGCTTGTAATATGCGCTGGAGAAATCAATATAACTATTGGTATCTACTTTTTTAAAATAATTGGATGTAATGAATCGACCCCCAACTGAAATATTTTTTAAATCAAGAAATTTGATTTCCCGGTGATTATATTGAGACGTAAAGGAGATGCCAAATACATTGTTATTTAAATGTGCTACGAATTCTGGTATTAATTCTTGTGGGCCTTGCCATACAATGAAAAGATCATCGATAAATCTTCTGTAAATGGAGACATGTTGATAGTCATGATATGTATATATGTGTTTCATTTCAAAACGACCCATAAATAGGTTGGCGAACGAGGGCGCTAATTTTGAACCCATCGCAGTACCTCTTGACTGCCAGTAGGTGGTGCCGTCGTATTGAAAATAGTTATTTTCTAAAACATGTTTCAAACCTTTTACTAAAAATGTTCTGAAGGGGTCAGTAAGAGTTTCATCATTATTTAAAAAATATTCAACGCATTCTATACCCAGATTGTGCTGAATATTAGAGTACAACGACGATACGTCTAGGGTTAAAAAAGTACAGGTTTCTTTAATTTCTCGATCGGACAAAATTTCAATCAGGTGACCAGAATCTCTAAGGTAGCTATCCAATTCTTTTACATATTTTTGCAAATGTAAGTCGATGAAGTGAGATAGATTGCTGGTGGGTGAATTTATGCTGGATATTATTGGCCTCCCCGGTGGTGACATGAAACACTTATGTAATTTAGGAAGATAATAGAAAAAATGGCACACTTGGCTCTCTGTTAAATAAAAATTGTTTTAGTTTGTTGTCTATTACTCCCTCCCTTAAAGCTTCTTGGAAGAGATCATTTAATTCCCTCTGGACGTCGGGGAAAGGATCATGGGGGCATAACTTATAATATGCTTCATCCAAAAGAACTTTAAAGATTCTTTGTGATAGTCATCGTAGTTGAGGAGAACTACCCCTCCTCCTTTATCCGCTGGACGGATAACAATCTCCTTGTTTGATTGGAGACTTTTTAGGGCTTTGGACTGTTCTTTTGTTAGGTTGGATTTTGTTATACTAGGCTCTAATTTTTGCAGATCAGAGAACACGAGTTCTTGAAAAGTTTTAAGATAATGGCCCTGAGAGCTAACCGGGTAGAAGTTCGATTTTGGTTTCAAATTAAATTTGTTAAGTGTTGATGAATCACTGTCTGTTACTTGATTTGTTTCAAAGTTAATTTACGTATATATTTGTGAATATCGAGAAAAAGTGAGAATTGATCCAATTTTGTGTTGGTGGGACAAAAATATAATCCCTTACTGAGTAATCCCATTTCGCTTTGCGTAAGAGTATGACAGGATAGATTGAATACCCCATTGTCACCCAGATTATAAGTAATTGAGCTGCTATCTAGTCTGGGTGACGCACGCAATCTTTCTTTCCTACGGGTCCCTCCCCTGCAACCTCTGTGGAACCTTTTCTTTTTACCCGATTCTTTTTCCTTTGTGATAAGTTTATTGTCGTGTTTTGGGGAATTTCGACTAAAAAAGAAGGTGTAGAATCTATGGGGTCTGATGGCGACCACTCCAATAAGGAAATAGATGTGTCATGCGTTGTGATTTGCGATAAGGAAGGAGATGAATATGATAAATTGGGACAATAGCTGTTCGATTGAGAACGATTATGTTCTTTTTTAATCTGTTCGGATCTACTTAGAATCAACTGAGCCTGCTGTGAGAGTTCTTTTAACTTCGGAGGTGGTTCTACCTCCAATGATTGGGTATTTGGGAGATTGGAACAGACCTCGAATGGGTCTTGCAGATTACTGACTATAGAATCTGGCTGTATAGTATCTGTGGAAATAAATCTGGTACAATTCTTCTCAAAGTCTGACATGACCATTAATGACATAGATTCTATGTCAATAATGATAGGTATTTTCGGAGGAGAAGTACGGTTTTTATTTGTATTATAAGTTCTAATCTTTCCAGAAGATACATCCTCTACTGTTGCCTGAGAAGAAGGACAAATTGTAGTGTCAAAGGATATCTTATTTGTGTAATGATCCTTACTGATATCAAGGGAGACATTGTTAGTATTATTATGGAGGGTTTTCGGACGAGCTCCCAAGTGATTGTACTTATCTACATCTGGTACATCTGTAGTTTTGTCTGATATAACTGGTGTATCTCTTTTGTCCTGTGTTTTATTTTCCCTATTGGAGATGGTGGTCCTATCTTGTATTCTATTTTTGTTGTGTGTAATAGGTCTATCAGTAGCATTCTTATTTGGCATTGAATTCTGATGTCTCGAATTGGACATCTATCTATCTATCCATCTCATATCTATCCATTTCATATCTATCTATCTATTTTATATCTATCTACCTATTATTAATCTCATCATCTGATACAGTAAGGTATAAAAGAATTTGCATTTTTTTTATAAGTTAGGCTAGGTATACACAAGGTATACACACACTACATACAAAATACATACACACACTTTAGACAAACAGTGTATACACACTGAACACACAAACAGTATATACACATGCTATATACACAATCACTATTCACAGACACAGTATACTTATACATGCAGTATGTACACATACATTCAAAATAACTCACACAGTATATAGACATACACAGGGATATATGCCCCCATCCATGCACAGTAAAATACACACACAGCCATATACAGTATACACACACATCCATGCCCAGTATACACACACATCCATGCCCAGTATATATGCACACACACATCCATGCCCAGTATACACACATCCATGCCCAGTATATATGCACACACACATCTATATACAGTACACACTCATCCATGCCCAGTATATATGCACACACACACATCCATGCCAAGTTTTTTGGCATTACCCAGGGCGTCACTTTCAGCACTGTCCGGGGCCTCCCCCGGATGTAGCCTGCTGCCCCGAATCTTTCCTTCCCTGGCCGCCCCATTCATACAGGTGGGCGGCGGGGGCGCCGGGGGTCCCTGCAGGGTACTGTGCAGGGGCCTAGCGGCTAAATCTTTCTGAGCTGCCGGCTTCTTGTAAAAGTGAAAGGAGAAAAGGGGCCGGCTCGTGAGCTTGAGGGTTTGGGTCCCCTCCTCCCTCGTGATGCCCGCCTACCCTGCGAGCAGCCCCAACCCAAGGAAAAAAAAATGCACAGTCTTATACGAAAAAACAGGGGGGTGTAGCTATTGTCCCGGGGCCTTTCCCCCGATGTATTGCCTGCTGCCCCGGGTGTATTGCCCGCTGCCCAATTTTCCTTCCCCGCCGCCCCCATTCACTCAAGGGATTAACTGTCACAGTCTTAACTGCAGTTATCATAGAAAGTCTTGAGCCAAAAAAATTTTTAAAGCAAGTAACTGTCAGCTCTGTGGCACCCCGACCCACAGAGCTGACACTTTAAATTTTGTCACTCAATCTTTTGGGTCACAGTTAATTTTTAAACCCCGACGATCGTTTAAAAATTAGATATAACGCTTCCTGAGGGGGGTATATACAGTTCCCCCGGGGGTGCTTTATACAGCTTCCTTAGGGGGATTATACAGCTTCCCCCCGGGGCTCTGTATACGCTTTCCGAGGGGCATGTATACGCAGGGGCGTTGCTAGGGTCCTAAAACATCCGGGGGGGCCCGGCCCCCTGGTTAGGGTATTTCCCCCCCACCTAAAATGCGGGGAAAATTATCCCCCAAATTACGCCGTGGCCGAGGTGGGGGCGGGGAGGGGCAGGGGGCTGGCTCTTCCCAGCCCCTAACTATCCGGGTTCCCCAGCGGCGCGTTAACGCCCCTAGTAATTTCACATGTCACTTATCTCCCCCCGGGGGGTTTCGCCCACGGGGGGGGGGATAAACCATATTTCT
>JAODAL010046470.1:0-30883 GCA_025379985.1 Phyllomedusa bahiana | reverse complement strand
TTGGGGGTGAAAGATTTTTTGGATTTTTAAATGTGGGGGTTGGGGGTTTGGGGTCATGCTGGGGCCCAGGAAGGGATATTCAATGTCTTTTTGAAAGATGATGGTTCAAATCATATGCCTTCTGGACTTTTAAAATTTGTGGGTGATGGGTTTAAGGGTCGGGTTGTGGTAAAGACAGGGATAGAAAAAGGTCGGACTTTTTTTTGTGGCTTTTAAAACCCTAATGTGTTCCCAAAGTGTAGACATATCTTTTGATTTTGTGGATTTTAAAATTTGCTTCCCCAGTGTTTGGGTGTATAATGAAGGTTTTGTTGTTCCCCCTAGATTTAAGGTCATCGCTCATAATGACGTACATCAAAAAACCTTTGTAGGGGCTATCGACTATCGAGATTCGTTTACCAAGAAATCGCTAAAATCCTTAGGGACAGTGAGTATGTGCCTAACAATGAATGTTGACAACTTTTCCTGTATCAGTGTGTGCGGAGCAAGTTGTCAATCAATGTATGAGGATGGGCTGAGCAGGACATTTAATTTTTTTCTCTACTTTTTACTCTGAAATTCTGCTTCAAATCAAGTAAACCTATGTATCACAGAGCGCAGCTCCTTCCTTATCATTCCACTCGTGGGGGGATAAAAAACCCGAGGTTCCCCTTTTGGTAAAGTTGAGTTTGTCATGTATAGTTTCAATGTAGGATTTAGTGAATTTTTCTGGTGCTGTACTTTTTGTCAAGAATATAAAGGGACTACTGGGTTAAAAATGATCCCCTTTTGTCATTTTAAATATTCTATTACTCAGAAGAAAAAATAGTCAGTAGTCGGCAGGGAGCAACCAGTCCCTGCCCTTTAATAAGATGCAGACAGCGGGCACCCTTTGGTGAGTAAAGACACTAGTGGGGCGGTGAATGCATTGCACTTCACCCATGTGCATTTTACTCTGGCACTGACCCAAATTGTGCCCCAATGCTCCAAATTTTTAGGACTGGGCTTAGCTGAGCATACTTTTTTAAACTAAGGGGGTTATTTTCTTTGTGGGGCCGTTTATTGTGTAGGTGCGTAAGGGGAAAAATTATGTGAAGAGAACAAAAAGGAAGCTATTATTGTGTGGGGAGACCCTGTTCAAGAACAAAATTACCATATAGTTTTTGCACTTGCCTATGTTCACTATGGTAGTAAAAATGCACAAAATCTGCAAGTTATTATAGCACCATGCATGCGGATGAGATGTTAAATCTCTGCAAGAAAACTGACCTGTGGTACATTAAAAAAATCCACAGCATTTCAGTTTCTGCTGCTTAAAGTGCAGACTTTAGATTTTGTTGAATTAATTGTTTCACCCAAAATCACTTAGGACGACATGTTTGAACAGGGCTGCACCATTTTTTTGCCATGCTTTGAGCCTTACAAACTGTCGTAGCCACTTTCTATAGATGTATGGACCATCGTACATCAAAACTTGGATCAATCTGTACCAGACACAACATTTTTGAATACACTAAAGATGCAGTGGTGGGGTGGGTGTGTCATACCAGAGTGGTACAATGCTCCAAAAATGCACCAATGTTTGGTGCAAAACTGTCGTACAAATCCACAAATACTGTCAGATTGTACACTATTAAAAACAGAGGTAGAACAGTGCCAGGTTTATACATGTCCCTCTTAATGTATATCACGTTCAGTGACTAGTTGAACATACAAGTATGGCATGATGATCGCTGTTGCCATATGATCACTGTAGGAACCTGGCTGTGACTGACATGCAGACTCATGCTGTAATGGTTTGGATAGGAAATAACTCTGATCCCGGACGCTTAGAGGGGTTTTATCATTTCATTAAATGGTCTTCAGAATAAGGGGACAGTGAAAACAAGCAACTTTGCAATTGGATGTCATTAGCAAAGCTGTCTTGTATTCACAGTATTCCTTATCTTGTGTTTTTGTTTACACTGATATCCAGTCCTGGTCGAATCCCCCCCGGATCCCTCCTCCTTGCATTTCACTAGCTGAGAGCTCATTTACATTCTGTACAGCCCACGGTCGAATTCTCGGAGCTGTGTCTCTCATCTAGAGTAAGGGACCATCACATTTTCACTTTATACAGGCAGAAGAAACAGAATTACATGAAGGGCTTACACAATCAGGAAACAGCACAATTGTGTGTCGATCCTGCTGACTCAGAGTTAGGGGCCGTAGCATTTTCTCTCTCCACACCAGCAGAAACAGACTGCAACAGATTCTATAATGAGAAAACATAACAGTTTTGTCCCGGTGCCTAACTCTCTGCATAGAAGCGAGATCTGTGCGTTCATAGAGCATCTCCAGCTGTGGGAGGAGAAGAGTTCAGTTGCTCAGTCTAGATTGAATGCAGCCTGTGGTATGTATACAGCTCTTACAAAATAAGACTGCAGGGAGCGCCACAGTGACACGTGGACTCAGAGAGGGGAGATGGGGGGAGGGAGGGAGTCTCGGGAGCCCGCATGCACAGTGAAGGGGGGGATGATGTCACCCAGCTGGAAGGGGAAGAAATGCCCCTGCATTTCCAGAGTTGAGAAGCTGAGAGCTGTGTGAATCAGCCGAACTAAGGAAGCGATACATCCCCTTTAATTCCTTAGATGATGTGGTCAAAAGTGACTGTGTTATCTAGGTTGTTTGACAGAGGGAGAAGACTGCATCCATCACTCATTGCCACCTGCAAACTCAGTTGTGGGCTTTAGTGTTTTTATGGCAGTCAGAAACTAACAAAGGCTTAATAGACTGACAGTTTTACACTGACAGGTAGTAATGCTTTGGTATACTGAGAATCTGACTGATCAAAAAAAAATAATTTGTAAAGTCCCTTTTTGGGAATAACATATAAATAAAAAAGAAAGTTACATTTTAGAAAAAGAAGCACCGTAAAAAAAAAATGACCCTACTTTTTTTTATTAAAATAGATTTTATTTTGAAAAAGTGTTAAAAGAAAAAAAAAAAGACTCAAATAGGGCATTACTGAGATTTTAACAACCCAAATAATAAAATAAACATACAATTTAATGTATAAAAAGCCCACATTTGACTATATTGATTTAACAATAAAAAAACTATGGGTGGCATAATATGGCAATATAAAAATGTGTTTTAATTGTGCAAGAGTAATAAAACATAAAGCACTACGTATTTGGTATCCTCATAATCATACCAATCCACAGATCACATTATTTATTTTGTATGGTGAACTTTCCTCCCCAAAAAGAGTTAATAAATGTTAACCAATAAGTTGTATGGACCCCAAAATGATGCAATTGAAAAATGCAACTACAAAAGACAAGCTGTCATACAACTAAATCGCCAGAAAAAAAGTTGAGTTAAAAAGTAAAATGGAAAAGAAGAAATCTGCAATCAAATACTAATGTTGCAGATTTTGTTGGAGATTACCTGCAAATGTGCAAATCCAAATAAAATAAAAATGATACCCTTCATACCAGTGCCCTGACATTCCAATACGAATGCTTCCCTGCCCACCCCTTCCCCCGTCTCTGTGAGCATCAGGAAATCTGTAGATCAGAGGCGTAAAAAAATTTATGTCTTGGGCCCAGTGCAAAAAAATGAAATGGGGCCCAGTTACAGTTCCATTTATAATACTGGTGTCTTCTTATGTGGCAGTAGGGCTTTCGGGCCCCCTCAGGCTGCAGGGCCTGGTAGTGACTGCTACTGCTGCACCCCCTATAGCTACACAACTGCTGTAGATTATTTTCCTTCTTCTTCCTTTCTTTTGAATTTGGGGCAGTATTACTGTATATTGCTGATAACGGTTGTAGGTATTATTAGGGGTCCTTTAAAAAAAAAGTGAAAAAAAAGTGAAAAAACCCTAAAACTAGTCTTGAGTTGATAGAGAAGCCTAGATTTTACATTATTCACATTCTTAACATGTTGCAGGGTGAATACTCTTATGAACCACCTATACTTACAATCACACCTGTGTTATAAGTTTGCACAGTTTGGAATCTCAATCTATGGGCCACATGTATGAAACCTGCATAGGGCTAAAACTCACTTTTTTGCCCATAGTAACCTATAGGCAAAAAAAGTGAGTTTTAGACCTAAATAGTTTTCATACATGTGGCCCTATATGTAAGTTTCAGATTAATCTACAGGCAGTGCCAGTACAATACATTAGTAAGTTCCATAAATTGGTCTAGCTAATGAACTAGGCTTCTATATTTGTATCTTAGTCCATTGTTGTAAAGCCTCAGGACTTATGTGTCTAGCAGCCTATATTGTACCTAAGTTTGCCTCCAGAGGCATATGTAGATTTTTTTTCTAATGAATCCATATGGGATCTGAGAGGAAAAAAATGTGCATCATGTATGATGAAATGCATGTATTCTGTAAGTATTCTATCTTAGAAGAATAACTTCTGTCATAGAATATCTGGCTGGTAGTAGATCCACTGAATCACCGCAAGCGGTGGTGTAAGCCACGTAAGGAAGTGGAGTCTAAGAGGCCCCTGGTTCTTACCAGAGCCTGCCGCAAGGTGGGTTAGGCTTGCTGCAGCAAGAGAACCCGAGGTCGCTACCCCTGACGCAACTTGCTTGCAGTGGCGGCTGAGGTGTAGTGAGGTACAGAATCGTATGACAGGCTCGTGGTCAGGGACAGGTAGGAAGGTCAGGGCAGGCAAAGTGTGGTCAAGGGACAAAGGCAGGATGTCATGTAGAGGCAGACAGGCAAAGAACGTTTTCTTATGGATCTGGCAAGGACAAAGAGGAAGAGGCTGTTCTAAATAGGTTCAGCGCCTGGCAATGGCGAATTATCGGTTCGCACGCCATTGGTAATGGGGAGGCGCATGCTGGTCAGCAGAAGAACAGTGGGAAGAGAGGAGAGGTGAGTACAGCTGAGGGGACTGAGAATTGTGAGTGCATCCACGGTCTGACGTGCGGGTTGCAGCAGTAACTGGCTTGCTATAACTCCTGTTATTTTTTTAAATACGGCTGTTCTTGAAAAGTTCCATGTTCATATTGTCTATCAAAGACTTTCTTGTTCTAGAAGCCCACCCAAAAAATCAATCATTGGAAGTGCTGATAAGAGATCAACGTGAAATGGACTCACATTGGAGCTGGGAAACAGATTACTTGAAACTAATCATCCTTGACCTGCCGGTTTATTTGATACTTAAAAGTTCACACTTCTGTGTTGCAGACCATATATTTCCTTGTTCTTGTGCTGTACAAGTCTAGCACATTAGTTCAGTTTTATTTATACTCATCTAAAATCCAGGTTTACCTATTTGTCATACAGCTGTAAAAATCAATATGTCTCTGACATACACAAAAAAGCTTGTGGTGTTATTTTTTAATTAAATCATTTTATATAACTAAACACCCCGGGCCACATGTATGAAAACTGTTTAGGTCTAAAACCCACTTTTTTGCCCATTGTAACTTATGGGCAAAAAAATGAGTTTTAGACCTAAACAGTTTTCATACATGTGGCCCTTTGTATGCAACAGTCTCTATACCTCCCAACTTTTTGATTGGTCAAAGAAGGACACTTATGTTAAAAGGGGGTAAAAATTTTATATATTTTTTCATGTATATCTGTATATGTTAGTAGTTTTTAATTTACAAATTAGTACAAAATAATCTGAATATAAACATAGTAATAGTCCAAATTGTAATAGCCCAGACAAATTGGAAATAATTAATTAATTAATAAATAAATAAATAAATAAATAAATTATAGCTTAATATTCAGTTAGGAACAAAAGAGGTACCTTTTGGGACAAAAAAGTAAGTTTACTAGTATTTCCCCTATGTCCCACCAGTAACACAACCACTAGGGTATTTCTGCCATGCCCCTTTAGGACAGATGGAGCTTTTTGTCAAGACAAAGAAATAATTCAAAATAACAAATTTAACTAAGTGTTTTTTCCCCTAAATGTTGAAAATTGGGCTTTGTGTTTTTTGTCCCCTAGCAGGAAAGGGAAAGGGTGGTGCACGCGTGTGCTGCTTCTGTTGTGAGATCCCAGTCTAAGAAGCTGCTGCAGACTCCTATTATGTGCTATGGTATGCAGTACCCTTTGGTCAGTAGCCATTCTAAGCTGCTACACAGGTCCCTACCTTGATCTTATAAATTGGACCACATGTCAAGTATCCTATCCTAAGCTCTCCTCTAAAATGAGTTTGCACTCACCTTACATTATCAGATGTTAGAAAATTAAGAAGATTGGGGGAAATATAGGCGTAATCTATTCTCAAAAAAAAATGTAGGAAAATCTTTTAAAATTCACAAAAATTGTGCTTGGGAAATAAGCTTCAGATGGCTTTTTATCTTCCAGAATAGGGATCCTCCAGTTTTTTTTCAAACCCAAATTTCCCCTTGTATTTAAAACCCTAAAAAAAAACCCCTGTTTCCCTTAATTAAATTTGTAGTGGGGTTTGGAGCCCTTTTATATACAATAAACCCCTTTTTTTAAAGCGGTTTCATTTGCCTGATAAAAAAAGGTTTAAACTTTGAAACGTGAGGTGCTCTGCCCAAGTGAGGGCTATTCCTCAAGCGTTTCCTAACTAACCCATTGGGGACTGCCTGTGAAATGGATGAGGTTTTTTTTTTTTCCCCTAAAGGGGAAAGAAAAATTGTGCGGTAGGCCTTTGCTGGCATTATGTTTTTAAATTTTTTGAAACAAGTAAAGACTACTTCTAACATACTTTGTTGCCAATAGCATCTTTTGAAAGTGGCTTATGGAGCCCACTCCGCACTTCTCAATTCGCTTTAGTTTGATGCCTCGAATGTTGAAAGGGGTGGCCTGTAGCGGCTTGAGGACCCTCCCTATAGGTTGTGTTGCTGGTGGGTCATAAGGGAAGTGTTGATTTCTAAACAAAAATCTGTTTTCCCTGAGTCCAAACAACAGCACAAGTCTCCCTGCCCAATCTTCCTTTTTTCGCTTTATAATAAACACATAGCATACTGGTTATTTAGTTATTTAAAGAAGCAGTGCCTAGTTAATTAGTTATTTGATGGACATTTTTGACTTGATTAAAAGTTTCACCTATCCTACTAGTTCTCAGGGTGTTCCCAGTGTGCTTCTGTTTAGAAATCAACGCTTAATTATTAAGTCAAAAAGAGGGACATTAAAGTAGTTAAGAGGGACCGGGGAATTTGGGGCACAAGTAGGGACTGTCCCTACAAAAGAGGGATACTTCGGAGTATGTATTTTCCCTAATAATACCATATAAGACTGAGTTGTCATGCTTTGTAGTCTTTTAATATACAATGTGTTGGTAACAAATAATAACAGCTGTATAGAAATATAGTGCAGACACTTATGAGTGCCTTAGTAAATATCATTTCGGGACCTGTTTACATTTAATTGTAGAAGTGTAGTCAAAGTATCTTTCTTTGGTCCGTCAGGGGTGTGGTCAATTATGGGTAACCTGCTTTTTCCTTCTTTGCGGGGTGATTTACATATACTTACCATGATTTCCAGTTGCGGTGCTTGCCATGACTTGATTGCATAATGAAGTAGTACCCTTATATCAGGTCCACAAAGCAAAATTTGATGTATAGACATTGTGCTAGAAATGATCCTGATGGATGCTGGACAGGGCAGAGAATATTGTTAAAAATAAAAACAGGGGAAAAAAAATCGGGAAAAAAATCAAATGTAAAACTTTGTCCAGATTTGATCACTTTTTCAGCAAGATTTTGCCACTCAAGTAACTAAAATTATCAAAAAAAATCAATTCTTCATCAAGATAGAACTTTAGACAGCATCCTTTGAAATGGATGCAGATTTGTTCTGATGTAGAACCATCGGCTCAATGTCGTCACCCAGTTTATATATAGAAAAACATGTTCCTAACACGCAATGGTTATCATTCCAGGAAATTTCCCCAAATGGGAAAAAATCGTTGAAAATTTGTCAGTATTGAAGAAAAAAAAATTACAACAGAACTGTAATCTATCTGGTTATTCCCCATCAAAAGTTTGTTAAAGGGGTTTTCTCATACAAAGTATTTGTAATGATGGGGACGTAAAAATAAAATTTTTGCACTTTTTTTTGCATTCCCTAAATCATTTAGTATAGCGCCATGAGTAATTGTGGTGTCTAGAGTATTTCTGCAGAAAATGGTCGGGCCCAAACCCCCCCTTTGCTGTGATTGGTTGTGATATTTTTTTCAGCCATGTTGGAAACGTCCTGGATGGGACCAACCCTGTGTGTGATTGATGCCTGAATTTTCTTCCTATGAGTGTGTAAAATGAAAGGGAAATGGTGTGTCTGTGTTTAATTGTCTTTCACTGCACCCGGCTGTGTAATAATGGTAATGAGCTCCTTTTCCTTCTTTGTGATAGCTTTTGTAAAGGATCGGGGGCAATTAATGAGTCTTAGTGTTAGATTCACTTCCCCATATAACACACCCCTTATACATAGAAATGATGTAAAGCTTTCAGCCCTTTGCAAATCGTTTATAGTGGAGAGCTGTCCCCTCCCCCAAAAAGCTTATGTAACCAGATCACCTGCATTGGGAAAAAGTTTACATACGTGAATGATTAAATAAAAGTGAGAAAGGCTTCCTACATTTGTTTAAAATTTAGGCTCTATGTATAATGTTTACGCAATGAGGTGTTTTGGTTACAAAGAGCTTGTGGGGGAGGTGAAAGCTCTCAGGCATGAGAACTGACCATTGGGGGCTGCCAGAGTGTGAATCCTCTCTTTCCCTAGTACCAGAATGATTTGTTACCAGTTTTGTGAAGGAAAAACTGCATATGGGAAGGACCCGCCCCCCTGGATTTTAAAACCCCTCTTATTTCTGTTAACCCTTCAAATTAAAATTTTTTTGCTTCAAAAACACTTTGACCCCCTATGAAAGGGATACACCTCGTTAGATTTTATGGGATTGAACGATTTGGGGTCCACCGGGACGGATTGAAAAATTCTTCTTTTTATAAACAGGCTTTTTGGATATAGAAACTAAAATATAGGTGCCACATGTATGGAAAACTGTTAGGTTAAGTTGTCTTTGTTTTACCCGATAGCAACCATGGGGAAAATTTTCAAGAATGGGTTACTTTTCTTACAGATTTTTATTGTATTTTCATTTATTATGTTGGTTTACCTATTTTTTTTTGAACAAAAAAGATTCCAATGTTCATTTTATTAAAAATTTAAAAAAGTGTTTACATATATGGCAAACAAAACAATACATATGAGTATCTTTTTGTTTCAATGCAGCCTGTGTAAACAATTACAAGTATTGGTTAGTAATCTGTAACTGAATTAATGTGTAACATTGGGTTGTTTAAAGAGTCCCTTCTGACTGTAGATTTTGAAAATGTTTTTTTTTCTTTGGTATATTAATTTTTTTTGTATGTTAAGGGAACTTGATCCCGAAATGCGTCAGCTATACACTATAACTGATTTTTAATTCATATGCAATAAATGCTAAGTTTTTT
Source organism: Phyllomedusa bahiana (assembly GCA_025379985.1). Taxonomy (NCBI): domain Eukaryota; kingdom Metazoa; phylum Chordata; class Amphibia; order Anura; family Hylidae; genus Phyllomedusa; species Phyllomedusa bahiana. Next base: position 21,457 of record JAODAL010046470.1, on the reverse strand, counting down.
ATATTTTTTTACCTATGTGGTATCCCTTTAACTACAAAAAATTAGTTTTGACTGCAGTAGTAATGACTGCAGTAATTCTGTAATAAAATCTGCAGCAACAAAATCACACACCAAATCATACAGGTTTCCCAAAGTATTGTCACCGATATATAAAAAGGAAAAATGGAAAAACCATCCTCTATACTCACTTACCCTAGTGGAACAATAACTATACTACTGCTTCTAGTATGTGTTCTAGATGTTTATGGGAGGTGCTACCTGTGGGGTTCCCATGGATGCCATAAGCAAAACATTGGTCGGTCACATACAATAGTCTATTTGCCTGAGATAAAGTTTAATAGGCTGCTAGTCACAGGCATACTCTATGACAGTACTGTATTGCCATGTATTATAAAAAGGACTAGGTGATTGGATTGTTTAGTGGCATGAAAAAATTCCATAAAAAAGTTAAATAAGGTTTGAACATATATAAAAAACACAACAACAAAAACAATGAGTGACAGAATTGCCTGTAAAATGAGGTGCGATCTGTAAAATGGATGTGTGGCCTGTAAAAAAAATTCTCCAAACATGAACTCCCTGGAGCCAATTTATAACAGTTGGCAAATATAGTTTTAGCGCCATAACACACCTACAAGGTTGCTTAAAATTGTTTAACCTATTAGAACTACTAAAAGTAGATAACGAGAATAAAAGGAAACAAATGAGTCAATAATATTAGTGTTTGTCATTTATTTTTTGAGGACTATGATCCAATATCACATATCTAATATCACATGTGAGTGGCAAAAGTATGTAAACCTTTGCTGTCAGTATCTGACATATATTCTATATCTAAATGCCTCTGGTAATTGTTGATTAGTCCTGCATATTAAACTTGGAGGAACTTGAACCCACTTATCTGTATAAAACAGCTTCATCTCTGCAATGGTGATGGATTTCCTTTTCTGAAATGCTCACTTCCGGTCCTACCACAACATTTTTGTTGGATTAAGGTTAGGATTATAGTGATATTGGTGCAATCAAGACTACAACAGAGCTAAATACGGCAGTCAACCAGCAGTCGCATGCAATAATTATGTAAAGTGTTAATAAAATAAAAAAACTAGATGGACTTACCATTAGATGATTAATTGGACAGACAGCAAAGATGATGGATAATGGCAATAAAACGATTGATAGGATTACACATGTAAGTTTAAATAAAAACATAGGGGCAAAAAATTTAAAAGAATACTTGATCCCAAGAGCTAATGGTCCCCTAAACTTGTCTCTGACATCTGGACCAGGGCCCGGGCTGGGAATAAAATCAGCCTGGCACTAAGCCCAGCAGCCCACATACAATATCCCCTTAAAAAAATGTCCCTTGTTCTTCGCACTCACCACTGTCTAAAAAAAACTACACTATAAAGCTGCTTTTCACGGAGCGTTTTTGGTGATTTTTGATGGGTTTTCGGTGCATTTTGTGCAGAAAGGGCAGAGCAGTTAATGTGAACATTTCTCCACAAAAAGCATCAAAAAATGCCCAAAACGCTCTGTGTGAGGGGCCCCCTAACCACAAGAAAGAAAGAAAAACAGTGGTGCAGAGAAAACCCCTCATCACAGAGTCAGGTGTGCACGTGCTTTACAATCAGGGACAAGCCCACACTGAAAATACATAAGCACCAACCCTTTAACCCACAACCCCACCCAATCACATCCCCAGTAGGGAAAGGTCCCCATCACATGAACACAGCACTGACTCAACACAGAAGTAAAATGACCCCTGACAGCGGGAGACTCACGAAGACTCTCCTGTGGGGGTTGTTCTCTTTCCTTTTCTTTTTGGGCCCCAAAACCCCATGACATCTTCTCTGATGAGTCGTTCCCTTCTCTCTCTGTTGGACGATGCAATGTCTTCTTCAGTGGTCACTACTGTCCCTGTGAATTTAAAACAAAACTCTTAGACTCCTCTTCTTCCGCACTTTTCTTCAATTCCCAAACGGCGTCTGTTAGAACCCTAAAAAATTAGAAAATTAAAAAAATGTCAGATAAGTGGATGTAAAAAGGTAGACCCCCATTAGGAGGCAGGGCCCGATGCAGGCAGGGGGGCCAGTAGCGGCGGAGGGGGGACAGTTACAGGTAGGCGGGACAGTATCGGCAGGGACAGATAAGGCAGACAGGGAAAGTATAAGGTTGGCAGGGAAGTTACAGGGGAGGGCGAACAGGCAGACAGGGCCAGTATAAGGGAGACAGGGCCATATACAGGCAGAAGAGCCACTTAAGGCAGGGGCGGGACAGTATATAGGAGGGGAGGACAGGTATAGGCAGCCCGGGCAGTGTATAGGGGGCAGGGCTATTATAGGCGCCAAGGCAGGGGGTATGGTAGGGGAGTGTTTATGGCAGCCGGGCGGATATAGGAGCCAGGGCAGGGCATCATATAGCCGGGGGGAGGGTTTTGGGAGCCAGGGCGGGGCATCTATAGAGGGGAGGGTATAGGTATCCAGGGCAGGGCTCATATAGCCCGGGGAGGGCTGGTAGCCCGGGCGGGGCATATTAGCCCGGGCAGGGATAAATAGCCAGGGGGGAGGGTATAGGTAGCCAGGGGAGGGTCATATAGGGGCGGGATAGGTATCCGGGCAGGGCATCATCTAGCCGGGGGGCATGGTTTTCCCGGGGGGGGCACATATAGCCAGGGCAGGGGTGGTAGCCAAAAGCAGGGCATCATATACAGGGCAGGGATTTTAGGGCCGGGCAGGGTTTAAAAGGGATCCAGGGGGGCATCTATGCCAGGGAAGGGTATAGGTAGCCAGGGGGAGGGCATATATAGCCCGGCAGGGTATACGTAGCCCGGGCAGGGGGTTGGTAGCCGGGCAGGGCTCTTAGCCCGGCGGGTACCAGTAGCCCGGGCAGGGCATCATATAGCCCGGGGAGGGGGAGTTAAGCCCGGGCAGGGTATTTTAAAGGAGCGGGGGGGGGCATATATAGCCAGGGCAGGGGTATTATAGGCAGCAGGGGGCGGGGCAGTATATGCCAGGGCCGGGTATTATGGCAGCCACGGCAGGGGCGTTATAGCCAGGGTGGGCTATTTAGGCAGCCAGGGCAGGGGCAGTATTTAGCCGGGCAGGGGCGTATTAGCCCGGGCAGGCTATTATTGCAGCCGGGCGGGGGGTATTTAGCCAGGGCAGGGGCAGTATATAGCCAGGCGGGGCAGTATTAGCCAGGCAGGGGGTATTGGCAGCCGGGAGGGTCGGATATAGCCAGGGCAGGGGGAGTATAGGCAGCCTAGGGGGGGCAGTTTTAGCCAGGGCCGGTCGTATTTAGCCAGGGCATGGGGGTTAGGCAGTGGGGGGGGGGCAGTATAAGCCAGGGGGGGGGGTTAGGGCTAGGGCAGGGGCAGTTTAGCCGGGCAGGGGCGTATAGGCAGTAGGGCAGGGGCAGTATAGGAGCTGGGCGGGGAATATAGGCAGCCCGGGCAGGGGAGTTTTTGCCGGGAGGGGGAGTATAGGGAGCCGGGCAGGGGCAGTATATGCCAGGGAGGGGGAGTTAGGAGTGGGCAGGGGCAGTATATAGCCGGGCGGGGCTATAGGCAGCCAGGGAGGGGCCAGTTTTATAGCCCGGGCAGGGGCAGTATAGGCGCCAGGGCAGGGGCAGTTTAGCCGGGGCAGGGGCAGTTATAGCCCGGGGAGGGGGGTATATAGAAGGGCGGGGCAGTTAGGAGCCAGGGACAGAAAAATAGTTTAAAAAAAAAAAAAAAACGTAATACTCACCCCGGGGAAACCCGTGTCCCCTCCTTTCACTTGGAGCCCCGGGGGCCCCTCACTGCAGAGTCGGGGCCGCGGGGAGGCGGCGATGCGTATTACATCGCGCGCTCCCCGCGGCCCCGGGGGGAAAAACAGACGGGTTAGTAGATCCCAGATCTCCCCTGGCCGTGCTTGCACCGCGGTCAAGGCGGGGGCCCTTTTGATGGCTGCATGGCTGGGTCGGTGCCCCGGCGTCAGCCGTGTGGCGAGGGGGGGGCCCCCTTTGTGGGCCCCCCCTGCCAAGGGGTCCGGTCCTGATGCGACCATTGCGGCCCCTGTAGCGTCCACGCCCGGCATCGGGGCCCCCCCCGGGGGGAAACCCCGTCCCCCTCGGCGGGCGTCCGGGCCCGGCCCCCCTGCGGGGCCCCTAGCGGCCGCCCGGGCAAATGCCGGTTTGCCCTATGGCCGTCCGGGCCTGCATTGGCATTCAAATCTCTGACCCTGTTTATTCATGAAAAAAACCCATAAAGATATCCCCTAAGCCCAACAACTCTGAACTTTTAAAGCAAAAAAAAGGACCAAGAGATTTCTTAAGAAGAGAGCAACAAAAAAATTATGTTAAAATAAAAATGAGTTCTCAAGGACTCCAAAAAACCCCATATGGGAAAGGGACCGGTGAAGAATAACTGAACTCTAGAATAAATCAAAACTTAGCGATTATAAACAAATTGTTTAAAAACATTCTCCCAAAGCAAACACTGACCCCAGAACATGACCTAACAGATCTAGAAAGGATATACTCACAATGGAAACTGAATACACTATAAGACAAACAGAGCTCCACTGTTAACAACACCTCAATCTGCCACACCAGGAACTTATACAGAGGACTAGCAATTAGCAATGCCAAGCAATGAGCAAAGGCTGTGCACCATTGGCAGCTGATATGCAAAAAACATGAGCAATAGCAATGTAACCACTCCAAATACACACAGAAGACAGACATAGCATGGGAAATCCTTGTTGATCTTAACAAGGACATTGACTGAGCAGTTAAAAAAGTTAAACTGTATTCTTCTTTAACAATTCTTTGGCAGAACGGCTTGTGTGCTTAGGGTCATTTACTGTATTTGCTGCATGACCCACATTATCTTGAGAACTCATAGAGGTCCTAACATTTTTCTTTAGAATTTGCTGTTATATTCAGAAATAATTGATTCATTAATCATGGCAAGCTGTCCTGACCCAGATGCAGCAAAACAGGCTCAAACTATGATACTGCAACCACCATGTTTAATTTATGCTAGGAGTTTTTTTTTACTGTAATGCTGTGTTTTCCATTCTTGAAATATAATGCTTCTCATTTAAATAACAAAGCTCTATTTTGGTGTCATGTGTTCACAACATAAATATATGGCGGATACGGTGCTCCATAAAAATAATTCTTCTTTTTATTATTTAAATCTTTCAAAAGACATTAAACTACAAGTTCACAGCAGCATGTCCATATAGCAAAAAATTGAGCAAAAAATTGTATACTCAAGTGAATTGGTGCGGCTCCCTTTGCCGTTCAACGATAGTTTGTATCACTGCTCTCATATAGGTGAGCCGGAGATGCTGGTAGACGGGACGAATTAAATGCACTCTGTGTAATAAAAAGAAGAATTGTTTTTAAGGAGCACCGTATCCGCTGTATATTTCTGCTATGCAGGGGTGGGCTTGGAAAACCCGTCTATAGGATCGGTTGCATTATTTACTCAAGTGTCATTGTGTGTTCCATATATTGAACTTAGCCATTATTTATTCTGGAGTCATGTGCTCACAAACCATTTGTTCAATAATCTTTTAGCTTGTCGAGGTGATCTTAATCAAATTGCGGATGGGCAGCAATGTTCTTTATGGAAAACGGCATCTTTCTTCTTATAATTTTACCATACACTATTTTGTCCTCCTGCTGGTGGAGTCATAAACATTAACATTAGTTAATGTGAGAAAGGCCTTTAGGTTCCTAGAGGTTACCTTTGGGTTCCTTTGAAACTTTGCAGACTATTATCTGCTTTGGTCTTGTCATAGTCATTTTTGGTCAATTACTCCTGGATAGGGTAATAATGATCTTTAATTTCCTCCATTCTGTTACCGTGGATTGGTGGAGTCAAACTTTCTGTAGATGGTTCTGTAAGTTTTTCCAGCCCGATAAGCATCAAGAACTCTTCTTCTGATGTCCCCATAAATCTCATTTGCCATCACACGCTTTCACAAATGTGTGTGGTGAAAATCTGATTTTGATCCCTGACTTTAATTTCACCTTTAAATATCTACTACCCCTTAAGGATCACATACTTTTGCCATTCACAAATATGTAATATTGGGTAATTTTCCTCAATAAATAAATGGCCAAGTCTAATATTTTTGACTCATTTGTATCATTTGGTTCCCTTTGTGTACTTTTAGGACTAGTGTGAAAATATGATGTAATTCAAGTGCAGCTTATAAAGAAATATAGAAAATTCTGGGTTGTTCACAAATACTACTATATCTAAGTGTCTAGCTGACTTGGGTTGTCAGATATTTGTGTCCATATCTGCAGAGATGAGTGGCTGCCGGGAAAAGTCATCATGACGATCTGGACCGGATGAAAAGGGAAAGTGAACATCACCTGTTTGTCACAAGATGTAACTGCAGTGTTATCACTTATATGTCTGCAGAGCACCTGTGTACACTGGTATCTACCACTATATGGTGGTAATATTGGTCTTTGTATACTGATCTTTATTCAGTAATAGTATAGGGGTATTTTTCAGTCACTATGTGGTGGTAATTTTTGGTGGAGTTCCAGCAATATAATCTGGTCTTTATGTAGTATCGTTATATTGGTAATGTTAGTCTTGGTAAAGTGGGATTTGTTTGGTAGCAGTATGATAGTGGTATGAACGGTGATGTATTTGCATGCATTATCCAGTAACTTCATGACTATTATTAAGAAGTCCTGGGTTGGGTAGGGTCTGGCAGAGGGTGGGGCATCCAAACGTTTGCTATGGGGCCCAGGCTTCGCTAGTTACATCCCTTGTACATATACAACATGCACAGCATATTTACATGGCAATTATAGTATAACACCATGAAACATTTTAAGTGATATTCCTACAGTCATTAAACATTTTGTTTAACTGCTATTCCTACAGTCTTTTTTGAAAGGGTAATGGATTTCTGAAGCTTACTGTCCTTATATACTCATATATGTTTAAAACAAAATGATTAAATATGTTCTATATATTATAACAGCTATTCAACACTTGCAATGACTTTAGGAACATACTCTGTCCAATATGCTAGACACTATGTATAAATAAGCCTCAGGTCATGACTGTGGGTAACACACAAATTAAACCAGCAATTATGAGACACTGGCTAATTAGTTTTCACTAAGAGGCCAATGAGAGGTTAATGGTGATTACTGCAGGAGATTACAGCCCAGCACATGACTCACAGGAGGCTCACTTTACCAGTCCCAGAACACAGAGGAATGCCCCCTAGAATAACCCTTTCAGTGTCAGTTCTTCACTGCAATCCCTCAGCCTCCTTGTCTAAACCTGTTGGACTTTATGGCATCAAATAGGTTAAGAGCTTTTTACTTTTGTTCATCTAAGCTGAAAATTATTTCAATGAGATCGACCTTTAAACTACCTTTATATACATGCCGATATGACAAAGTAAAAAAAAAAATAGATTACGTTTAATAATAGTTATATACATACAAATGAAACAGAAAAATAAAATAGGGGCATGCACCACTGGACTATGTATGAACATGGATTTAGGGAAGCATTGCTTCTATGTCTAATTCTCTCCATACACATAGCATCTGATTAAGGAGAACAGAAGCTACGTGGTCTCATATTAAAGGAACTGTACAGATCTGTCACACAGGCTCCATGCACAGGAACTCATGATTTTGTTTACACTGTCATCTAGCTCAGCCAATCAGCTCTTTTCTGCATTTTTACTGTATTTTGAACTGTCCCACCTTTGATTCTGATTGGTCAATAGTTCTCCATAGGTTTTAATGGTTCACTGTCCCTCCTATTCTGATTGGCCGGTTTCTGCCGACCAATGAGAATAGCTTTCGGAATTTGAATTACTGTATTTCCCGGCAATTTCCAATATCCTAATTCTTGAATTAGGATATTGGAAAGTGATTTTTTTTTAATTATTTTTTTATTTTTGATGTTTGAGCTCTTTTCTGAGAATGTTTTCCGCCTTTATAAAGGCGATTTTTGATTCATACTCCGCACGGACATCTTTAATGATTTCTCGCTGTTTTCCAGCCTGTCTCGAATCGGAATACATGTGAGGCGCAGTCCTGCACAGCGCCCATGTCCCCACACTGCGCCCATGTCCCCGCACTGTGCCCCACACACTGGCGAGGCGCAGGGAACTTTTCGACGCATGTATGAGCGCACCTCCTTGGACGGCGAATCTTAAGCGCAGCCCCGCACTGCGCCCATGTCCCCGCACTGCGCCCCACACACTGCTGAGGCGCGGCGGACTTCTCCCCGCATGTCTGAGTGCACTACCTCGGGCGGCGAATCATAGGCGCAGCCCCGCACAGCGCCTAAGTCCCGCACTGCGCCCTAAACACTGGCGAGGCGCGGCGGATTTTACAGGTTTTGCCGGAAAACCGGTGGAAAGGTGCGCCCCGACGTGGCGAGATTCATACATGTCGCCCATAGTACGTAGATGCCTACCAAGACTGTAGCCCATAGTAATGTGAAATTAGATTACATGGTTATCCCTGTTACCCTCAGTTTTATATCAGCATTGGTAAGTGATAAAAACATTAGGAATTTGTAGCAGTACTATTTGGTTTTCTTTTTCTATGGGGTAAGGTATAGTGTGTAGGTAGGGTAAGTACTTGCGGGGTAGCCCTTTTCCGGGTGAGTGCTCCGCTCAAGGCAAAATTATAGGGCACTATAGGAATAGAGAGAATAAAGTTTTCTCCCTTTTTTCATAGCATTATAGCCAGAAGTTGAAGCTGTACATTTTGTTGGATGGGAGAGATGGACCCGTGTTTTCCCCCCATTTTGATGTACTTTGGACTGGACAATGTCAGGTATGTAGATTTTGCCTTAATAATCAAGTTATATTTTATTGTTCAGATTGAAAGAAATAGTTACCCTACTCCCTACCCAGGTATTCTAATTATTTTGTAATCGGAGATAAAAATATTTTCTTAGATGTATACATATTAAAGGTTACGTTTAATTGTTGGTAAATAATTGTAATGCAGCAGAGTAGTGGATCCACTGGGCCGCCGCGAGCGATGGTACTGACCACACCAGGAAGCGGAGTCTAAGTGGGTCCCGGTTTTCACCAGAGCCGCCGCAAAGCGGGATGGACTTGCTGCGGCGGGATTCCACCCAGTTGCTACCCCCGATGTGGTAGGTTTGCAGAGGCGGCTGAGGTGCCACGTGGTACAGAAAACGGTAGACAAGATCGGAGTCGAGGTCAGGCCAAGAGGTCGGGGCAGGCAGCGAAGGTTCAGAGTCGAGGACGTAAGCCGACGGGACTGGTACACGGAATAGGCAAACTGGAACAAGACAAGGCTTCCTCTCATAGGACAATGGCGCTATGGATTCGGCAACGAGGTCCCAGAGGTGGAGCCCTAAGGAGCGGGGCTGCGTGCGCTGGCCCACAGACAGTGACGGGGAAGCAGGAGCGCGGACTGGTAAGTGGATGCACCCGCGGACCGCACCGCCCGCCTCAGGCGCAAACCGGGGCGCAGAGGAACAAGAGTGGGCCCGAACCCCTCCCAATCAATGAGGAAATAACGCTTCCCTCTGATTGTCTTTGTGGCCAAAATTTCCCTTACGGAAAAGACATCAGAGGTATCAGCCACTGGGGTAGGAGCAGACACCTTACGGGAAAATCTATTCAAAATGACAGGCTTAAGCAGGGATACATGGAAAGAGTTCGGGATCCGCAATGTGGGGGGAAGCCGGAGTTTGTAGGCCACTGGGCTGATCTTTTTGAAGACTACAAATGGGCCGAGGTAACGGGGGCCTAGCTTATAGCTGGGGATCTTCAAGCGAACGTATCTAGAAGACAACCAGACCTTATCCCCAGGAACAAACGAAGGAGGAGGTCTGCGGTGCCTGTCCACTCGGGACTTAAATCTGGACGGAGGCCTGTTGCGAGGCCTGCCGAGTGTCGCTCCAAATGGCGCTGAGGTCACGGAGCCAGGAGTCCACGGCAGGGATGTCCGAGGCCTCAGCCAGTGGGAGTGGTGGGCAGGAATGAAGGCGTAAACTGCTAAAAATGGAGAAGCTCCAGCCGACTCCGAATCCAAAGAATGGTACGCAAATTCTGCCCAGGGTAACAAGCTGGACCAGTCATTCTGCCGGGCAGATACAAAATGGCATAGGTAGTTCTCCAAGATCTGATTTACCCTTTCCACCTGCCCGTTAGTCGGGGATGATAAGCTGAGGAAAAATCCAGGTTTACTTTAAGCTGGGAACAGAGGGACTGCCAGAACCTGGACACAACTAGCACCCCACGATCCGACACGATATTCCTAGGAAGGCCATGTAAACAAAAGATATGCAAGAAGAAAAGGGTCGCAAGGCGAGGTGCTGAAGGCAGCCCTGGCAATGGTACAAAATGCGCCATTTTGGAGAAGCGATCCACAATGACCCAAATGACGGTGTTACCGGCAGAGGGTGGAAGATCAGTAATAAAGTCCATTGCAATATGGGACCAAGGGAGGTTAGGGATGGGCAGAGGTTGCAGCAGTCCCGCAAAGGGCCTTTAGGGGGGGAAGCTTTGTTGCGGGCCGGAGGGAGCAGGATCCGACAAAGTCCTTAACATCCTTGACTAAGTCTGGCCACCATTAGTAGCGGGCGATCAACTGCCCGGTCTTACGAATCCCTGGGTGATCGGCAGCCTGAGAGCAATGACCCCAGTTCATGACTCTCCTTCGAAGCGTGGGGCGCACGTAAGTCTTGCCAGGGGGTACCTGTCGGAGATCCACAGGGGCTACGGTGACCAGGCGGTCAGGAGGAAGAAAGTGACTTGGGGGAGACTCTTCACCCAAAACATCGGAGGCTCGTGATAGGGCATCAGCTTTAATGTTCTTCTCTGCTGGACGGAAGTGAATCACAAAGTCGAACCGTGAGAAGAAAAGGAACCAGCGGGCCTGCCTGGGATTAAGACACTGAGCTGTTTGTAGATACGCCAGATTTTTGTGATCCGAATAAATAGTTATAGGATGGCGAGCCCCCTCCAACAGATGACACCATTCCTCGAGGGCTAACTTAATGGCCAGCAATTCACGGTCTCCAATGGTGTAGTTTTTCTCGGCTGGGGAGAAGATTTTCGAGATAAAACCACAAGTGACCGACTTGCCCTTAGAGTCCCGCTGAGAAAGCACCGCCCCTGCTCCCAACCGAGGAAGCGTCGACCTCCAGGAAGAAGGGTTTCTCGATGTTTGGGCGCGACAGGACTGGGGCAGAGGCGAATGACGCCTTGAGCTGGGTGAACGGCTTTTCGGCCACCTGTGGCCATTGCTTAGGAGTACCAGTCTTCCTCGTACGGGCCACCAGCGTAGAAAAATGGGGAATGAATTGACGATAGTAATTGGCAAAACCCAGGAAGCGCTGGATGGCCCGAAGGCCGACTGGACGAGGCCACTTCAGGACGGCAGACAATTTGGCCAGGTCCATTTGAAGTCCCTTGGCAGAAATGATGTATCCAAGGAAGGGCAGACTGGTCTGATGGAACTGACATATCTCCAGCTTGGTATAGAGATGATTTTCTTGGAGACGACTAGAACCTGGCGCACATGGAGACGGTGGGACTTGGCATCCGGAGAAAAGACCAAAATGTCATCCAGGTACACAATGACACAGGAGTATAGGAGATCACGAAAAATCTCGTTAACGAAGCCCTGGAACACGGCAGGAGCATTACAGAGACCGAACGGCATAACTAAGTATTCAAAATGCCCGTCTCGGGTGTTAAATGCTGTTTTCCACTCGTCGCCCTCCCGGATGCGGATGAGGTTATAGGCTCCTCGCAGGTCCAATTTGGAGAAAATCTTGGCCCCTCGTAGGCGGTCGAAGAGTTCGGTGATGAGAGGCAGCGGGTAGCGGTTTTTCACAGTAATCTTATTAAGTAGTAGTCTAAGTCTAAGTCTAAGTAGTCTAAGTAGTAGACATGGTAGTCTATACAGGGTCGAAGCGAGCCATCCTTTTTCTCCACAAAGAAGAAGCCGGCCCCAGCCGGGGAAGAGGACTTACGGATGAATCCTTTCCTGAGATTCTCCTGTATATAGTCCGACATGGCCTTGGTTTCTGGCACGGAGAGTGGATAGACCCTGCCCCGCGGAGGGCTTGTGCCGGGCAGGAGATCTATCGGACAGTCGTAGGGGCGGTGAGGAGCAAAGTTTCGGCCTGTCTTTCGGAGAAGACATCGGCAAAGTCCTGGTACTCGGCTGGCAACCCCGGCAGGGGTTTAGAGGGCGCAAGAAGCGTAGTGGGGTGCACCGGGCGAGGTGCCACCAGACAACGGAACTGGCAATCTTGTCCCCAACGTGCGACTTCGCCAGTCTTCCAGTCCAGGACAGATGCGTGGTGCGTCAGCCATAGCAAGCCCAACAGGACTGCCGACGAGGAGTGGGGCAGCACATAGAACGAGATCCTCTCAGAATGCAGCGCCCCTATGCGCATAGACACAGGTTCTGTGCAACAACGGATGGTATCGCGCAGGATCTCACCACTTACAGAGGAAATGACCAGCGGTTTCTCGTGGCTGACCATTGGGAGCCAAAGGTTCGATACCAGGACAGCATCCATGAAATTCCCGGCAGAACCGGAATCCAGGAAGGCAAGAACTTGGACACGCGATCCAGAGCTCGTAATGATCTGCAACGGCATGGTGAGACGTGGAGAGGGACTATTCACACCTAGGGACACCTCTCCCACGTAGCCTAGGTGCGAGCGTTTCCCAAACTTGGGCGAAGCGGACAGTCTTGCCGAAAGTGCTCTGCACTGGTGCAGTAAAGGCAGAGATTTTCTGTGTGGCGACGGGATAGCTCCTGTTCCGAGAGGTGAACTCGGTCCACTTGCATGGGCTCCTCGCCGGAGTGCTGAGGGAGAGGCAGAGGAGGCTTTTGGAAAACCGGAGCCAGATGAGGGAACCGACGAGGCCGAGCAGAGTCACGTTTCTGCCGAAGCTCTTCTTGTCTTTTGGTGAAATGCACGTCAATGCGTGTGGCCAGATGGATCAAGTCAGACAGAGATGCCGGAAGGTCCCTCGCTGCCAGGGCTTCCTTAACCCTGCTAGAGAGGCCCTTCTTGAAGGTGGCGCAGAGGGCGGCCTCATTCCAGGTTAATTCCGAGGACAGGGTGCGGAATTGAATGGCGTAATCCCCCACCGAAGAGTCCCCCTGACGCAGATTCAGGAAAGTGGTCTCAGCGGAAGACGCTCGCACAGGTTCCTCGAAGACGCACCGGAACTCCCTAAAGAAGGTCTGTAAATCGTTCACCACTGGGTCCCCCATGTCCCAGAGGGGTGTTGCCCAGGCCAGAGCCTTTCCAGAGAGCAGACTGAGGACAAAGGCCACTTTCGCCCATTCAGACGTGAACTGATCGCCCATCAGTTCCACATGCATGGAGCACTGCGTAATAAATCCTCGGCAGAGCTTCGGATCTCCATAAAACTTCAAGGGAAGAGACAGTTGAAGCTTGGGTCCCACATAGGCTGGAGTGACGGCTGGTGCAGGAACGGGTGGAGGCGGTGAGGGAGATTGCCGCTGTGAGGCAATAGTTGTTGCATCATGGCCGTCAGTTGATCCAACTGTTGTGCCTGTTGCGCCAGCTGCTGTGATTGCTGGGCAACGATGGAATTCAGATCCCCCACGCTGGGCAACGGCACCTTGGCGGGATCCATGGCCGAATCCAACTGTAATGCAGCGGAGTAGTGGATCCACTGGACCCCCGCAAGCGCTGGTGCTGACCACACCAGGGAGCGGAGTCTAAGTGGGTCACGGTTTTCACCAGAGCCCGCCGCAAAGCGGGATGGACTTGCTGCGGCGGGATTCCACCAGGTCACTACCCCCGATGCGGCAGGCTTGCGGCGGCGACCGAGGTGCCACATGGTACAGAAAACGGTAGACAAGATCGGAGTCGAGGTCAGGCCAAGAGGTCGGGGCAGGCAGCGAAGGTTCAGAGTCGAGGACGTAAGCAGACGGGACTGGTACACGGAATAGGCAAACCGGAACAAGACAAGGCTTTCTCTCATAGTACACGGGCGCTATGGATTCGGCAACGAGGTCCCAGAGGTGGAGCCCTTATATAGGATCAGCGGCCAGCAAAACCAATTTTAAAATTGAGAGAGCTCCTTAGGGCTCGCGCGCGCCGGCCCGCAGACAGTGCCGGGGAAGTAGGAGCGCAGACTGGCAAGTGGATGCGTCCGAGGGGGCGCGTGCGCCCGCGGACCGCACTGCCCGCCTCGGGCGCAAACCTGGGCGCAGGGGAACGAGTGCGCCCGCAGCCTGTTACACTAATCTTTGTTCTTGCAGGGACTCCTTTAGTATTATAGATCATTGGTTATAGGAAACTTATTTTCTCAACAGTGTGAATGGATATAAGGCTCTTTTCTGACATGTCCCACAAAAGACTATATCAAATATCCTTACATTTAAATGAGACCTGCTGGAAATGTTGATATAACCAGGGCACTTACATACACATGTGGTGTTCTTTTCTATTGGTGGAGAAGTTCTAAAAAAGGGATCACCCAAAAAACATAGGTAATTTGCAAACTATTATTTATTTTCGAACCAAAAATGTTTACACTACACCTCTTTCCAGATACAACAACACCCTAATACTATCGCCTACGATACATATTATTAACAGCAAGTGTTTCCTAAAAAACTACAAAGTTACACGCACCGCTCAATGGCTGGAAGATACACTGAATCCCAGTAGCAGGCATCCAGTTCATACCAGCATGCAAAAAGCAGTCTCCCTGTGTGTTATACTGTGGCTTTTTGCATGCTGGTGTGAACTGGTATCTAGAAAATTTGCTCATTAATGACCGGCACCTGCTATATCTTTCCCATGTAGCACATGGGCCAGAGATGCCTGCTACTGGGATTCAGTGTATCTTTCAGCCATTGAGCGGTGAGTGTAGCTTTGTAGTTTTTTAGTAATTTATGTCCCATTTTTTCTGCAGCAAGTCTTTCCCCATTAAATTGGTGATGACAAACACACAAACAATCTCCCAGTGGATACACTAAATGACCACATCCTTAGATTAGTTGGCTAGTTGGGAAATTAGAAGACACCAGTCTTTGACATGCATTTTACCTCATTAGATATCGTGGAAGGGTTTTACACACATGAAATAATGAATTTTAGATAATTCTCTCACTCAGGAATATTCCTCTGGGGCTTATTTATATAATATAGTTGACTAAAGCTTTCAGCTAGGTCTTGCAGGTCCTTTTAACTTCTCCCATTGCCCTCTCAGGTATTCTTGTTCCTTATTTTGTTGTACCATTACATCTATGTGATAATATAAGTTTTGAGCTATAATACATGGAAAGCTACTATAACTATTAACTAAACAACACAGTGTAACGAGCCGCCCTGCAATCCACATGTTGGGCCACAGGTGGACTCGTGTCCCCTCTTCCTGTATGCTGCCGGGAATGAGTGGCGGCGCAGTCCGCATGTTGGGCTGCGGGCACGCTTGTACTGCCAGCAGCAACTTACCTAGCCTCGCTCCTGCTCCTCCATACTCCTCTGCTGGCCAGTGCGCGTGTTCCCGCTCTCTAGGGCACGTGTGCGCCATCTCTCTCTGAGATTTAAAGGACCAGTGTGCCAGTAATTAGTTATTGCCAGACGCTAACCTGTGACACCTCCCTTAGTTCCCTGCCAGCTCTTTAGTGCCTTGTGCCTAGTGAGAAAGCGTTCCTGAGTTGTTCCGTTGCTATACTGTGTACCGTACCAGTTGCCTCCGTCTTTGATAACGAACCATTGCTGCCTGTCCTGACCTTCATGCCTATTCCTGACTACGAGATTGCCAGATGATTCTGTACCATGATACACCTCGGATGCCACCGCAAACAAGTTGCTTCACGTGCAGCGATCTTGTAGGACTCCCGCCGCAGCTAACCCAGCCTGCCTTGGCGCGGGCTGTGGTGAACACCGAGACCTACTTAGATTCCGCTTCCTGGCGTGGCTTATACCATCACTTGCGGTGGTCTAGAGGATCTACTACTCCTGCTGTAACACACAGCAACAAAAATCATATCCGTTGATGTCCAGTGCTTACTTGTATGCACTTGTCAACAAAAAAGTGATTCTGAAAATTTTAATACTTTATAAAGTGTTAATGTTCAGTGATGCCTGCACTACCTAATGCTACATAAACTCTGAACCTGTGTACATTCAGGATGACTTTCCACAGTGTATTCTGTGCATGGTTAGACACGCATGTTAATATATAATGTTTGTGTATCGCCAGGGCTGTATTTATAGGTCATGCTGCCCTAGGCACTAAACCTGAATACGCCCCCCATTAACAATTTGCATTACCACGCCCCTTTCACAACATGCCACACCCCTTTACAAAAGCCACGCCCACTATAACCATGTAATGGCTCTAGAAGAAAGATAATTGAAGGGTTAGCTGTCACCCAGCTTTCCTAGAGGTTGTAGAACCTATTCAGCATCCAGGAAAGCTGGGAGATAACGCCAAACTGTATAACGCCAAACTGTGCCTGAACATAAACCTCTACACTACAACCAATTTTTTCATCAGACAACGACCATATAGTGGAAGACAACAGTGTACACAGGCTCTGCAGACTGTATATTACTGCCATATAGTGACCATATAGTGGTAGACACCAGTGTACACAGCCTCTGCAGACTGTATATTACTGCCATACAGTGACCAGATAGAGTTAGACACCAGGTACACAGGCTCTGCAGACTGTATATTACTGCCATACAGTGACCATATAGTGGTAGACACCAGGGTACACAGGCTCTCCAGACTGTATATTACTCCATACAGTGACCTATAATAGTGGTAGACACCAGTGTCACAGGCTCTACAGACTGTATATTACCACCATACAGTGGACATATAGTGGTAGACACCAGTGTTACACAGGCTTGCAGACTGTAGATTACCCCATACAGTGACCATATAATGGTAGACACTAGTGTCCACAGGCTCTCCAGACTGTATATTACCTCCATACAGTGACCATATAATAGTAGACACCAGCGTACACAGGCTCTCCAGACTGTATATTACCTCCATACAGTGACCATATAGTGGTAGACACCAGTGTACACAGGCTCTACAGACTGTATATTACCACCATACAGTGGCCATATAGTGGTAGACACCAGTGTACACAGGCTCTCCAGACTTTATATTACCGCTATACAGTGACCATATAATGGTAGACACCAGTGTCCACAGGCTCTGCAGACTGTATATTACCTCCATACAGTGACTATATATTGGTAGACACCAGTGTACACAGGCTCTACAAATTGTATATTACCTCCATACAGTGGCCATATAGTGGTAGGACACCGTGTACACAGGCTCTGCAGACTGTATATTACCCCATACAGTGAACCATATAATGGTAGACACTAGTGTCCACAGGCTCTCAGACTGTATACTTACCTCCATACAGTGACATATAGTGGTACACCCAGTGTAAACAGGCTCTGCAGACTGTATATTACCTCTATACCAGTGACCATATAGTGGTAGGTACCAGTGTACACAGGCTCTGCAGACTGTATATTACCTCCATACAGTGACCATATAGTGGTAGACACCAGTGTACACAGGCTCTGCAGACTGCATATTACCTCCATACAGTGACCATATAGTGGTAGGCACCAGTGTACACAGGCTCTGCAGACGGTATATAACCTCCATACAGTGACCATATAGTGGTAGACACCAGTGTACACAGGCTCTGCAGACTGTATATTACCTCCATACAGTGACCATATAGTGGTAGACACCAGTGTACACAGGCTCATCATACTGTATACTACCACCATACAATGACCATATAGTGGTATACACCCTTAGTGCAATGCACCTGTAGTACAGTGCGCGAATACAGTAATTCATAGCTCTCACTGAAAGCTATGATTAGTTGCCGATTTTCCCAATGTGTACTGTGCGCCAGAAGAAAAGTGAAATGTAAAAGTCTATGGGAGTCGGCACACACCATTATAGAAGTACACACCGGCAGCACAGCTTTAAGTACAGCACATATTGCTGCAAGTTGCAGGAAGCAGGTAGGATAACACAGGATAGGCTTAGACATCAACACAGCAGGTAGGATAACTAGGATAGGCTGTACTCAACGCAGAGTAGGTGAACACAGGTGGCTTAATATCAATGCAGAGGTAGGATAACACAGGATAGGCTGTATACCACGCCAGCAGGAGGATAACACAGGATAGCTTAGATACCAAGCAGCAGGTAGGATAACCACAGGATAGGCTTAAATACTCAATGCCAGCAGGAAGGATAACACAGGATAGGCTTAGATACTCAAGCCAGCGGTAGGATAACACAGGATAGGCTTGGATACCACGCCAGCAGGTGGATAAAGGACTAGGTTAGATACCCAAAGCCATCGTAGGATAACACAGATAGGTTAGTACTCAACGCACAGGTGGATAACACAGGATAGGCTTAGATACTCAACGCCAGCAGGTAGGATAACACAGGATAGGCTTAGATACCCAAAGCTAGCAGGTAGGATAACACAGGATAGGCTTAGATACCCAATGCCATCAAGTAGGATAACACAGGATAGGCTTAGATGCCACGCCTGCAGGAGGAAACACAGGATAGGCTTAGATACTCACGCACAGGTAGGATAAACACAGGATAGGTTAGTACTAACGCACCAGGATAACACAGGATGGCTAGTACTCAACGCAGAGGTAGGATAACACAGGATAGGCTTAGATACCCAATGCCAGCAGGTAGCATAACACAGGATAGGATTCCTAACACTCCATGTCTCTGACCCCGACCCCTCCCAACACCCCACATCTCTCCACCTCCTTCCCTCAACCCACATGTCTCTCACCCCCTCCCCCAGCACCACACATCATGTGTCACCGCCAGCACCACACATGTCACCCCCCAGCATCCCACATCATGTCACCCCCCAGCATCCCACATCATGTCACCCCCAGCATCCCACAGCATGTCACCCCCCCAGCATCCCACATCATGTCACCCCCCAGCATCCCACATCATGTCATCCCCAGCATGTCACCCCAGCATCCCCATAGCATGTCACCACAGCACCCACAGCATGTCACCCCAGCATGTCACCCCCAGCATGTCATCCCCAGCATGTCACCCACAGCATGGCACCCCACAGCATGTCACCCCACAGCATGTCACCCCCACATCATGTCACCACCACATCATGTCACCCCCATCATGTCACCCCCAGCATGTCACCCCACAGCATGGCACCCCACAGCATCCCTCCACACAGCATGGCATCCCCAGTATGTTACACCACAGCATGTCACCCCACAGCATGGCATCCCACAGCATCCCTCCCCATAGCATCCCTCCTTACAGCCTCCCCTTCCCACAACATCCCTTCCCACAGCCTCCCCTTCCCACAGCATCCCTCCTCACAGCCTCCCCTTCCCACAGCATCCCTCCTCACAGCCTCCCCTTCCCACAGCATCCCTCCCCACAGCATCCCTCCCCACAGCCTCCCTCCCCACAGCATCCCTCCTCACAGCCTCCCCTTCCCACAGCATCCCTCCTCACAGCCTCCCCTTCCCACAGCATCCACAGCCTCCCTCCCCACAGCATCCCTCCCCACAGCCTCCCCTTCCCACAGCCTCCCTCCCCACAGCATCCCTCCCCACAGCATCCCTCCTCACAGCCTCCCCTTCCCACAGCATCCACAGCCTCTCCTTCCCACAGCATCCACAGCTTCCCTTCCCACAGCCTCCCCTTCCCACAGCCTCCCTCCCCACAACATCTCTCCCCACAGCATCCCTCCTCACAGCCTCCCCTTCCCACAGCATCCACAGCCTCCCCTTCCCACAGCCTCCCCTTCCCACAGCATCCACAGCCTCCCCTTCCCACAGCATCCACAGCCTCCCCTTCCCACAGCATCCACAGCCTCCCCTTCCCACAGCATCCACAGCCTCCCTCCCCACAGCCTCCCTTCCCACAGCATCCACAGCCTCCCTCCCCACAGCCTCCCTCCCCACAGCATCCCTCCTCACAGCCTCCCCTTCCCACAGCATCCACAGCCTCCCCTCCCCACAGCATCCCTTCCCACAGCATCCACAGCCTCTTCTCTTCCTGTCCTCGCTGTGCTGGGGAGGAGTGGGCGGGGCATCGCTGCTCTGCTCTCTCTCTGGCAGCTCCTGACTTCAGCTGCACAATCTGCTGGGGAGAGAGAGAGGGCGGAGTAGCACTGCTCCGCTCCTTTCCCAGCAGCCGCTGCCACCAATGTATGGGCAGATGCCAGCGCTGCTGACCCCTCCTCCCCCCTCCCCCCGGCCGCTCTGGGGCCAGAAAAAAAAAGTAAAAAAAAAAAAAGTAAACCCCCCCCAAAAAAAACACATCGACCTCCTGCTGTGCTGCCCCCTTAAAGGTGCCACCCTAGGCACCCGCCCACGGGTGCCTAGTGGGAAATACAGCCCTGTGTATCGCCTGGTATGTATTTTTTGGTTTTTAAACATCTAAATAAAAAGAACATTGAAAAGAAAATCATTAATAAATTCACAAAGACATAATGCATAGCTGTCACCAGTAATGTTCAGCCTCCTAGTAAGATAGATATCTCTTTTAAAATTGTCATGGCGCTTGGCGCCGCGGTCGCCCCCCTGCGCTTACGGGGTCCGACGCGGGTGCCGCGGCTGCCCGCAGCCGTTGTCCTTCTGCTTCTGGGCAGGAAACCCCGTACTCACCAGTCCCTGCTCCTGTGTCCGGCTCTGACAGCCACCGCGCGCGTAACCGCTGCTTAAGGCGCGCGCCTTAACTGGCCATGGATTCCGCCAGGGTACCTCTGCCCGATCTCCGGGATGTTACGACGGTAGTTGCCCAGCAGAGCCAACACATCGACCAGTTAGCGGCTATGATGCAGAACCTTGCGGCCCGTCTACCTCCACCGGGTGCCACCGCCGCACCTGCCTCCGTTGCTCCGGTGTCCATTGCTCAACCTGCTCCGGTTTCTGGACCCTCTCTGTATCTGCCGCTCCCCTCACGCTACGATGGAGACCCCAAGAAATGCGTGGGTTCATCAGCCAGTTTCTCCATCCACCTCGAGATGTTGGGGCATCAATTCCTACCGAGCGTGCCAAGGTGGCCTTCATAATTTAGCCTTGTCTGGAGAAGCCTTGGCTTGGGCCACGCCCCTATGGGATCGAGGGGATCCTCTGACAGCCGACCTCCCAAACCTTCCTGCGGGGGTTCCGCATGGTCTTTGAGGAACCAGGTCGTACTTCTTCACCAGCCGCAGCGCTGCTCCGGCTACGTCAGGGCGACTCCACGGTCGGTCAGTATTCAGTGCAGTTTCGCACTCTCGCTTCAGAGCTGGACGAATAGCCAAGTTTTGGTGGGGACATTTTGGAAGGCCTCTCGGGGCGAATCAAGGTGAGCTGCCGTCGGGATCTACCATGCTTTTT
>JAODAL010046469.1:0-30883 GCA_025379985.1 Phyllomedusa bahiana | reverse complement strand
GAGCTTGACCGCCTCAACTCTCATAGCTCAAAAAAAATCCAAGGTCATCAGCCATGTGCATTTAAAACTGCAAAAAATGGCATTATCCTTCTGCCACAATCGCTGGAGCATGAGGAGGGTGGAATTCCAGCGTGTTGCTACGTCAATGAGATGTTTGACGGGGAGGCCCAGATCACGCTGGTTTCTCTTGGCATGTGATGTGACCTATCGAGGTTGTGGATCAGACTCTGCACCAACCCAGTGGTGTGGAGGAGGGTCCGCCGAGCCCGAGACCTATCTTCCCCAGAAGCACTGTCATCCACCCAACTCACCCAGTGAGCAGTCAGTGAGATGTTACGCCCTTTACCGTGCTTACTAGTCCATGTGTCTGTAGTCAGATGGACTTTGGTGAACACAGATGCAGCTAATGCGCTGGAGATCTTTTCTGCAACGTGGCAGGCCAGGGCAGTGACAGCTTTTCTGGAAAAGAAATGCCTGTTCGGCATCTATTACTGGGTGTATGCCAGGGCCATGATGTAGCAGAACCCATCTGTCTCCACCAGGCGGTATGGCAACATTTGCAAGGGAAAACAGCCTGGCAATGCCGACATTCAGGCTTTTGGGCCCTTTTGGGTTTTGCTGGGGTTAACCAGAAGGCTGACTGGTGGACTGGCTGCTGTACGGTGTGCAGACTGGTGGAAGGGGAATGTGTAGACTGTGTTGCTGGTGGTGGGAATCAGCCGACAGTGTCTGGAGATGGTGCTTGCCAATGCTGCTCCAACACAACAGCAGCAGAGGACCGCTTGGGCTTGGAAGTGGCGGAGGCAGAAGATGTCACGTTGGTTGGAAGCCCAGGACCTGTGTGGCCTTTTTTCTCCAAGTGATTCTTCCACAGCAATTCATGCTTTCCATGCATGTGTCTTTTCATGCTAGTGGTGGTTAAATTCTTTAGATTCTTTCCTCTACTGATGCGTTGAAAGCAAAGCCGGCATATGACATCAGTCGGTGAAGCTGAGGCTTGATCGAAAAAGGCACACTGCAAAAAACTGATTCCCTACGCTAGCTGTGCTCCCCTCCCTGTGTAACCTAACTAACAGCTTTTTCTCTGTGAAATCGCTATTAAATGTTGTTTCTGCCTGCTGGCAAACAAGCATATAGAGGCAGCAGTGTGTTCACTACAGAGACTAAGGTGGAAATGGCGTTCAACAGGAAATATAGTGCCATACACATAAGATGGTCATGTGATTTTAGCAGCCAATGAGATCCCTACACACTCAATGGTGAGGTTTTTGACCCCCACTGCCCCCGCATTTGTGCTTTGCACTGATTGGCTGGCCGCCAAAAGTTAAGGACGCAGCTGAAAAAGGAGCCGAGCGCCAGTCCCAAGCCCCAACATTTTACCTAACTTGCGGCAAACTGCTCTGCTCGGCATAATACGCACAGTTCAGGACGAATTTAACTTTTGCCGAATGGTTCAGCTCAACACTACTTTAAATTCATAGTGAATCAGAAAACATGCCCACTTAATAGGTGCACGGGTCCTGTCTGTTACTTATAGCCAGCAACTCCTGTCCTAGCCATTTAACCACTTAGGTATTGTGGTAAATGTGACCATGGCATCTAGGAAGCTACACAGAAAGTGGATGCCCCCTTTCTCTTCCTGATCTCCTCAGCCACCATCATGCAAATGTGGGATGCTAACCAGTTCTCATGGCAACTAATTGCCTAATCGTACTAATCGGACCAAGCCCCGTGATGGTCAAGCACCATAGGAAGACTAAAAGTTTAAGTTAAAAAAAAGTTTCTGCAGGGGTCGGTTAAGAAGGTTAAGGGGTTTTGCTCATAGTACTTACTATATTTCTGCCATTTGGTCCATTAGAAGGCTGTTTGGGGTGTTCAGATATGCCTATTAGTTCACCTCTTCTAGATCATTTCATTTAAAAAGTTTTGCCCAAGTGATAGCACAAAATGCAAGAAAGTTGAAATGAGCACATTTGAAAGGATTTATCCTTTAAGGAAAAAATTAAAAGTTTCAATTCTCAATAGACAGATGCTTCTATATCCCTGGAGTCATGAATACAGTATTGTAAATGTTATCTAGATATATGGAGAGCTACATCCCCTTCTTTTAGTCAGTTATATTACAGCTGAAGTGCATAAGGCTGGAAGGTGATATAAATAAGAAGTGCAGTGAAGTCTGTGGCTGGCTGATGATCATATGCCGTAAATCGATTTTAGGCTGACTTTTAATATCTTGTGATATTTTTAATATGCTTTATAGAAAAATGAAACTATTTATCCCTGTCATTAAAAGTGCAGCATTTGCAAATGGTCCAGAATTATACTTGACTCAGCACAGCAGATCTCGCTGATCGAGATACATCCAAGGAGCTAATAAAATGTTATTTTATATCTGGTCGTAACTATCTCAAGTTTACAAGGAATTGAACGTTCTTTATAATGGTGGAAGTAATTATTATTTCAAAAATGACAGCAAAGATTTTATTAAATATTAACAAATATTTGTGTTATTCTGCTAAGGAGCACTTGTCACAGCACTGGGGAAAAATATATATTATAAAATATAATTTTAACAAAATTCTCTCTGAGCTCAGCTATTTGGAAATGCAAAGGTAAATACGCCTACATTTTACTAAATTACTAAAGGCTGCATTCATATGGGTAGTGCCCTCTTTCACACATGCAGATTTCAGGCCAGTGGTAAGCCTCCAAGTCAAGCTGCTTGTGAACAGGATTGTTCTTTTTCTTCCCTAATACATTTTCATCATCTGAATATCACATATGACAAAATGTCACCACTAATGATATCAATAGTCCAGCTGGGAACTTTGATTATAATGAATTGACAATATTTATTGATTATGAAGAACTCTGGGTCATTTTGTTATAAATACATATAAAACTATATACAAGCACCACTCAAGGAGTACTACCCGATCATGAAGGCATATCATGAATCTTCTACTAAAGTACTTTCCACCTACCAAGTGAATGTTATTATTCTGGTGTCATTTGTGGATACCTTTTGGCTACAAAACGTGCAACCCCTAGTTATCAATCTACCAAGCAAAAGTAAAAATCATGCCTATCAATTCTCACTATGTAGAATGTCATAGGCATCTTCTCAGGGTAGCATGAAAGCACTATTTATTTTATTCATCTTCATTATGGGGAATTGATGATTCAGGCGGTCCTAAGTGAATTAAATGTTGCTGGTGATAAAACAAAAGGCTTTACACTATACTTATCTAGATCGTGACACAGTTGTTAGCAATATTACTTTCCAACATTGGAGTCCAACCAATAAAACAACATTATGCTTATGTCTTCTCCTTGTGCTTGTGTGGACTCTTTCAAATATGGTAACCTAATATAAAATAGGCACAGCAAGAAACACACACGTAATTTGTTACAATGCTGAATTCAGAAATGCTGTAAGGTGCCAGTAGGTGTGTGTGGAGAATAATCAACAACAGAGACCTCTCATCTTGGATATTGCAGACCTTACTCATTGTACTAAATCTTGGTAGCATGTTAAACAGTAAAGGTAGACTTTTTTTTTCCCACAGCACAGAATTATTTACATACACAATTGTTTCTCTTGAAAATTCTCACATCACAGCCTTTCCCTCTGGATTCCATTTTTATCTATACAAAGTAGGGTGCTTTCATACAAAATGAAAATGGAGATGTATGGTGGCAGGGCCACTATGAATGCAGGTGTGCGGTATAGTAAAATGGGCCTAAGCTAGTGAGTTTATAAAAGAAGAACCACAGAAGTCTACCACTGATGTGAGGCTTCATATAAGCCCGAATACCCTCTCTCCTTTTGCCCAGAGTCCCCTGGCAATCTCCTGATTGGCTGCAGGCTGCTATTGATACTGGTGCTTAAAGAACCAGCACCCAATTAAAGTACAAAGTCATCATTACTATTATCTACACATGTACACACTATAATACTGTATAAATTAAATAATATATATTTAAGATCACTGGTAGAGTGGTCCCACACTCTATAGGGAAATGTTTGAGTTACGAGATCTACATCATCAGTTAATAATATACATTGCAATACAAATAGTATAAATGTAGCGTTATTATATTTGTAGGTATTTTTGGTTAGTACTTTTCTTAAAGTTTTCTTATTGGAGGGATTGGGGTTTTTTTTGTTTTTTTTTTTCATTTATTGAGCTCTTTCTGGCCAGTATGGATGGGATTGGCCCATTTTAAAGTTTTATCACATCTTCTTTTCTTTACTATGACTGAAGGCCACACCAGGCTCAAAACACATCAAAAGGAAGTTGATCATTAAGGAAAAAAAATATATGTAAAATAATGATAAAGGCAGCAAAGCTGGAGACAGAAAGACATATTGTCATAGAAAGTAAAACTAACCCCAAAATATTTTTAAACTATATATATAGTAAAAAGAGCAAATAGGAAAATGTTGGCTCTTTGAAAAATAGTGAGGGAGGTGTTGTGGAGGGCGATGAGAAGGAAGCAAACCTATGAAACTATTTTTCTACACTGTATTTACCAAGAAAGATTACCTTTCTGTTGATGAACAGAGGGATGAGGTTAACTCCACCTTAAATATTTCTTGTCTAACCCAGGAAAAAGTGTAGCTCCATCTTAAGAAGATTAAAATAGACAAATCACCAGGTCCTGATTGTATACACCCCGGGTCCTAAGGGAGTTAAGTAATGCCATAGAGAAGCCCCTATTCTTAATTTTTATGGACTGTATAATAACAGGGTATGTTCCAAAGGATTGGCGCATAGGAAATCTGGTGCCAATATTCATAAAGGGGTCAAAAACTGATCCTGGAAATTATAGACCAGTAAGTTTAACTTCTGTTGTAGGCAAAATGTTTGAAGGTTTTCTAAGAGATGCTATACTGGAATATTTCACTGAAAATAAACATATAATGCCGTTCCAGCATGGGTTTATGAAGGATCTGTCCAGCCAAACTAATCTCATCAGCTTCTATGAGGAGTTCTAGATTGGATAAGGGTGAGTCATTGGATGTCATGTATCTAGATTGTTCTAAAGCATTGGATTCTGTGCCAGATAAAATATTAGTTAGTAAAATTAGAATGCTTGGACTGCGGAAAAATGTTTGCAAGTGCGTAATCGGCTCAGTAATGGAAAACAAAGGGTGTTGATTAATGATACATACTCAGAATGGATCCCTGTTACTAGTAGGGTACCACAGGGTTCAGTATTGGGCCCTATCCTCTTTAATATTTTCATTAATGATCTTAGACATGGATTTCACAGTATAATATACATTTTTGCAGATTATACTAAACTCTGTAAAGTAAACACAATAGAGAATAATGTTTTATTACAAAGAGATCTGGGTGAGTTGGAGGCCTGGGCAAAGAAATGGAATATGAGGTTTAACACAGATAAATGCAAGGTTATGCACATGGGGAGGAAAAAATCCAATCCATGATTATATGTTAAACGGAAAAACGCTGGAAAAAAGTGACATGGAGAAGGACTTGGGAATCCTGGTGGACAGTAAATTTAGCTGTAGCAGCCAATGTCAGGCAGCAGCTGCCAAGGCAAACAGAATTATGGGTTTATTAAAAGGGGCATAGATGCACATGATGAGAACATTATTCTTCCGTTATACAAGTTACTGATTAGACCACACATGGAATATTGTGTACAGTTTTGGGCACCATTTCACAGGAAAGACATTGTAGAGCTTGAATAGGTTCAAAGGCGGGCAACAAAAATAATAAAAGGACTGGGTAGACTGCAATACCCAGAAAGATTAGCAAGATTAGAATTATTTAGTTTAGAGAAAAGACGGCTTCGGGGGGACATAATAAATATGTTTAAAAATATGAAACGTCAATATAGAGATCTCTCCGAAGATCTATTTATATCCAGGATTGTATCTAGAACAAGGGGGCATCCTCTATGTCTTGAGGAAAGAAAGTTTCTACATAAACATAGAAAAGGATTCTTTACTGTAAGAACAGTGAGACTGCGGAACTCTCTGCCAGAGAAACTTATCATGGTGAATTCACTAACAAAGTTCAAGAGCATTTCTAGAGTATAATAATATAGCAAGTTACAGTGACTAGGATTCTGAAGAAGGGTCGTTTTTCCAGGGATTTATTCTGATTGCCAGATTGGAGTCGGGAAGGAATTTCCCCTAAAATTAGGACAATTGGCTTCTACCTCATGTTTTTTTTTTCCCTTCCTCTGGATCAACACTTTAGCTCAATTGGCTGAACTGAATGGACGTCTGTCTTTTTTCAGCCTTACAAACTATGTAACTATGTAATTTGTCCTTTTTAATGAATGTGGAATGAAGTTTGTATTTATTATTGTCACGGGGGTCGCGGGCGCCGCCGCTCCCTGTGATCGCCCCCCTGCGCGCAGGGGGTCCGGCGCGGGTGCCGCGGCTGCCCGTGACCATCCTTCTGCGGTCCGGGCTCCTGCGCCGCTTCACTTACCCGTCCATGTTCCTGTGAACACTGCTCCTGCCCGTCCCGGCCGGCGCGCGCGCGACAGCTTCGCTCGATTTAAAGGGCCAGCGTCCCGATAATTGGTCTATTGTCGGGCGCTGGTTCTATTTAAGGAATACGCCCCCAGCACTTCCTGACAGTCCGTTGGTGTGTTTTCCGTGAAATTAGAGAGTGTTTGAGTTCTGCATTGATCACCCGTGTACCAATCCGCCTGCTTACGTTTCCTGACCTTGCCTGTTTGCCGCCTGCCCTGACCTTCTGCCTGTCTCTGACCACAAACCTCTGCCACCTGCTCTGACCTTCTGCCTGTCCCCGACTACGCCTCCGGATTACGACTTTGTACCATGCTGTACCCCGGCCGCCATCGCAAGTAGTCACGTCAGGGGTAGCGACCTGGTAGCCTCACGCCGCAGCAAGTCCATCCCGCTTTGCAGCGGGCTCTGGTGAATACCGGGGCTACTTAGACTCCGCTCCCTGGCATGGCTTAGCTATCATCGATTGCGGTGGTCCAGCGAATCCACCTCTGCATTACAGTACGGACTGGCCATGGATTTCGCCAGGGTACCTCTGCCCGACCTCCAGGATGTCACGACGGCAGTCGCCCAGCAGAGCCAACGTATTGACCAGCTAGTGGCTTATGATGCAGAACCTGGCGGCCCGTCTACCTTTCCCCTCCCACCCGCCGCACCTGAAATCCGTTGCTCCCGGCATCTATTGCTCAACCTGCTCCGGCTTCTGGACCCGCTCTGCATCTGCCGCTCCCCTCACACTACGATGGAGACCCCAAGAAATGCTGTGGGTTCATCAGCCAGTGCTCCATTCACCTAGAAATGATGGTGCATCAATTCCCCACAGAGCGTGCCAAGGTGGCCTTCAGAATCAGCCTCTTGTCTGGAGACGCCTTGGCTTGGGCTATGCCACTATGGGATCGAGGGGATCCTCTGACAGCCTACCTCCAAACCTTCCTCCGGGATTCCGCACGGTCTTTGAGGAACCAGGCCGTATTTCTTCGGCCGCCGCAGCACTGCTCCGGCTTCGTCAGGGCGACACCAGTCGTCAGTATTCGGTGCAGTTTCGCACTCTCGCTTCGGAGCTGGACTGGAATAACGAAGCTTTGGGGGCGACGTTCTGGCAAGGTCTCTCGGGACGAATCAAGCATGAACTCGCCGCTCGGGATCTACCAGCTGCTTTGGATGACTTAATCCACTTAGCCACCCGAGTCGATATTCGGTTCGCCGAAAGGCAACAAGAACTCCGCCTTCAACGGGAGGTCGTCCGTCCACGTCGCTTAACCCGCTTGGCTCCCACGTTCCAGCAGCCACCTCTTCCTCTTTCGATGGTTGCCGAGGAAGAACCTATGCAGGTTGAGAGAGCCCACCAGTCTCAGGAGAAACGGTCACAGCGTCGTCAGAAGCCGCTGTGTTTCTTTAGTGGCGGTTCAGGCCATTTTATTGGGGACTGTCCGGTGCGCCCGGGAAACTTCCGCACCTAGGCCTCGTAGGAGAGGCGACCCTAGGTGTCAGAGCGGCCTCTCCCCATCTGACCATGCCCGTATTAGTTGGTGTTTCATCAGACAGCACCTTTCAGGCCTCCGCCTTTATGGATTCAGGATCGGCAGGAAACTTCATAAGCCACGAACTTGTGACCAGGTTTTGTCTCCCAGTGATTCCGTTGCAGAAACCTATGTTTGTCTCGTCGGTCAGTGGTGAATGTCTTAAGAACGCTATCCGCTTCCGTACTGCCCCCCTCTCGTTGCAGATTGGGGCTCTTCACAAGGAGACTTTGCAACTTCTCGTCCTGCCTCGATCCTCCTCTGAAATTCTTCTGGGCCTCACATGGTTGCATCACCATACCCCAACCTTGGATTGGAGCACAGGTGAAGTCATGCGTTGGGGTTCCGCGTGTCTCTTGCGTTGCCTGTCTGAAGCCACAACCTGCTCCTCAGGTCACCTCCCTGAAATCAACCAAGCCTCCACCAGGCCTACCTACGCCATACTGGGACTTTGCTGACGTCTTTTCGGAAAGACAGGCCGAAACGCTTCCTCCAAAACCGGCCTTTATTGTCCCATTGATCTGCAACCTGGCTGTACTCCTCCCCGGGGCCGGGTCTATCCCCCCTTCGTCCCGGAGACTAAGGCTATGTCTGAGTACATCATGGAGAACCTCCGCAAAGGCTTCATTCGTAAGTCCTCATCTCCGGCAGGAGCCGGCTTCTTTTTCGTGGAGAAAAAAGATGGGTCACTCCGGCCCTGCATCGACTATCAGGGCTTAAATAAAATTACGATAAAAAATCGCTATCCTCTGTCCTTGATCTCTGAGTTTTTCGACCGCCTGCGAGGCACGAAAATCTTTTCCAAGCTGGATCTATGCGGTGCTTATAACTTATTCCGCATTCGAGAAGGCGATGAGTGGAAAAAGGCGTTTAATACGCGGGATGGCCACTTCGAGTATTTGGTTATGCCATTCGGTCTCTGTAACGCCCCTGCTGTATTTCAGAACTTTGTCAATGAGATCTTCCAGGACCTACTCTACGTCTGTGTGATTGTTTACTTGGACGATATTCTAATTTTTTCCCCTGATCTCGAGACTCATCGCCACCACGTCCGCCAGGTCCTCAGGCGACTCCGCACCAATCAGCTTTTTTCCAAACCGAAGAAGCCTCTTTGAACGTACCAGCTTACCCTTTTTAGGGTACATCGTTTCAGATAAGGGCCCTCCGGATGGATCCTTCAAAACTCTCCGCAGTGTTACAGTGGCCAAAACCGGGTGGCGTTCGGGCCAATCAGCGTTTTTTGGATTTGCCAACATTATAGACAATTTTTATCCCACACTTCTCTACACTTGTGGTCCCTTGGTGGCTCTAACTAAGAAAAACGGCAACCCCCAAATCCTGGCCCCCAGAAGCTCAAGAAGCCTTCAACTGGCTCAAAGTTGCATTCGCGTCAGCTCTGGTCCTGTCTCGCCCAGACCCTAACCGCCCTTTTATTCTGGAAATGGATGCTTCTACTGTCGGTGCCGGCGCGGTCCTCCTGCAGAGATCCTCCTCTGGTAAACTACATACTTGTGGTTTTTTTCCCAAAAAACGTTTTCTCCTGCTAAAGAATAATACCATTGGTAAATCGCGAATTACTGGCCATAAAGCTGGCTCTAGAAGAACAGCGTCACATGCTGGAGGGGGCTCGCCACCCTATTTACATTTTCACGGACCACAAGAACCTCCCATATCTCAGTCGGCTCAACGCTGAACCCTCGGCAAGCCAGATGGTCACTCTTCTTTGCCCGTTTTGGCTTCCGTCTACATTTTCGGCCGGCCAAGAAAAACGTCAGAGCTGAGGCTCTATCTCGTTCTTCAGATACGGTGGGTCTTGAGCCTTCTCCCCAGCACATTGTCCCCCCAGAACACTCATCACGGCTGCCCCCGTGGGTCTCCAACACCTACCTCCCGGGAAGACGTATGTGCGTCCTGCCTTGCGGCCTAGATCCCGAAGTGCGGACCTCTTCTCGTACACTGGGCATCCAGGGGTCCATAGGTCGCAAAAACTGGCCTCCCGTTATTACTGGTGGCCCACCCTCGCTCAAGATGTCAGGAACTTTGTTCTGGCCTGCACCTCCTGTGCCCATAATAAGGTCCCTCGTCTCAAAGCCGCGGGCCTTTTTCAGCCTCTCCCTGTGCCAGAAAAACCCTGGACCCATGTAGCCATGGACTTTGTTACAGACCTCCCCCCCATCTGGAAACACGGTCATCTGGGTGGTGACCGACCGTTTCTCCAAGATGGCTCACTTTATCCCTCTGCCTGGGTTACCCTCTGCACCCCAGGTAGCCCAACTTTTTTTCAGTCATGTTTTTCCTTTGCACGGTCTTCCTTTACACATTGTCTCTGATAGGGGAGTATAGTTCATCGCTAAATTTTGGCGAGCTCTATGTGGCCAATTGCAGGTTCAGCTGGACTTCTCATCTGCATACCACCCTCAAACTAATGGGCAGGTAGAGAGGGTTAACCAGGTGCTGGGTACCTACTTGCGGCATTTTGTGTCCGCTCGTCAAGATAACTGTCTGATCTTCTCCCCTGGGCAGAGTTTTCCTATAACTCTTTAGATTCGGTCCGCTCGGCCTCCCCCTTTTTGTCATCTTTGGGTTACATCCCGCCCGCCCCCTCCCCCTAACTACCTCGTGTCATGTCCCGGGCCGTGGATGCCCAAGTAAGGGACATCAAGGCTCTCTGGCAGCTCACTCGACAGCCCTGCTACGGGCTTCTGCTCGCACCAAAGTCCAGGCTGACAGGTACCGTAGGCCCCTAACCCTATTTGAGCCAGGCGATAGGGTTTGGTTGTCCACCAAGTACATCCGCTTCAAGGTGCCCAGCTACAAGTTAGGCCCTAAATACGTAGATCCTTTTTTTGGGGGTACTTCGGCGAATAAACCCATATCTTACAAGCTTCGCTTGCCTCCTACCCTGCATATCCCGAACGCCTTCCATGTTCTCTCCTCAAGCCGGGTGCTGAATCGTTTCTCCCCGTGGGCTGTCTCGCCCTTCTCCTGTGGCCAACTCTGATAACATCTTTGAGGTCAAGGAGGTGCTTGCGGAGAAGACAGTGAGGGGGAAGCGGTTCTTTCTCATTGACTGGAAGGGGTTCGGACCGGAAGAGCGTTCCTGGGAAAAGAGGGGGAGACCTAGTGGTGGGGTACTGTCACGGGGGTCGCGGGCGCAGGTACCGCGGCTGCCCGCGACCATCCTTCTGCGGTCCGGGCTCCTGCGCCGCTTCACTACCCGTCCACGCTCCTGTGAACGCTGCTCCTGCCCGTCCCGGCAGCGCACGCGCGCCTTAAGCGACACTTTTGCCCGATTTAAAGGGCCAGCGTCCCGATAATTGGGCTATTGTCAGGCGCTGGTTCTATTTAAGGAATACGCCCCCAGCACTTCCTGCCAGTCCGTTGGTGTGTTTTCCGTGAGATAGAGAGTGTTGGAGTTCTGTATTGATCACTCGTGTACCAGTCCGCCTGCTTACATTTCCTGACCTTGCCTGCTTGCCGCCTGCCCTGACCTTCTGCCTGTCTCTGACCACAAACCTCTGCCGCCTGCCCTGACCTTCTGCATGTCCCTGACTACTCCTCTGGATTACGACTTTGTACCAAGCTGTACCCCGGCCGCCATCGCAAGCAAGCGACCTGGTAGCCTCACGCCGCAGCAAGTCCATCCCGCTTTGCTGCAGGCTCTGGTGAATACCGGGGGCTACTTAGACTCCGCTCCCTGGCATGGCTTAGCTATCGTCGCTTGCGGTGGTCCAGCGAATCCACCTCTGAATTACAATTATATTGCACTGTGAGTGCTGAACAATGTTTTTATATGTTTGGAAACCATGCAGCTGCTCCACTCATGGCCTAATCAGCCATTGATTTCTGAATTTTGCTATATGTAGACAACTAAATTACCTGGCTTCACACTGGTTACGACTAAGAGCAATGTGATGTGCTTGAAACGCGTAACTTCTATAGCTTCTCTTTGATTTTATATTATGTTTTAATTTGATTTTCAATAAAAGTGCGTTTTATATGATATACTACTGACTGGAGTACGAGTGCTGGAAAACTTCTATTTTGCATTGCACCTGTGGGACCTCTACAGCCGAATGTCCATTTCCCTGTGCACCGTGTGTTGAAAGTCTGAATGCGGACCCCGAGCCAGCCCGAGATCCCCGGTGAGCGTTTATCTATTCTTTTTTTTCTCTATAGAGTCTAGAGATGGACTTGGGTCTGCTGAAAAGTTTTGTCAGCTTGACCAGCACCTAGGTGCTTTGCCACAGGAGTCTTTCATCCAAGTGCAAGGTTCCTTTTTAAAGGCATGACTGATCTGAAAGGGTTCAATATTAGAATTTAGTATACAATATATACAGAGAGTTTTGATTTATTTATTTATTTATTTTTTAATATGTCAAGTACGGAAGGTCTGAGAGAGCTGGGACGAAGTCCAAAACCTTCCGGAGTGCATGATTTACCCAAGTTCCAAATTTGGTGCAGATTGGTTAAAACGTTTGGCCGTACATACAAAAAAACCTGTTTTTTTTAACATATGTAAAGATTACTGGTTTTCAATATATACTTATACTGGATGAAAAATTAAGGATATTGAGATAATTTAAAGCATTATTCTCAGCTTAATCTGTGTCGCATATTGAATAATGAAACTCAATAAAACATCCACCAATAAAGCGATACAATGGACTACAGCTTATATTTTTAATAGAGCCAATGCTATAACATTTGCAGAGGTTAGAAACGGTGACACATTGCGCACTTATGTTAACTAATGAGTGAGTTTCTCCATCAAAGTTATCTACCGCAATATTACATTAACAGAATTT
This sequence comes from Phyllomedusa bahiana, assembly GCA_025379985.1. Classification (NCBI taxonomy): domain Eukaryota; kingdom Metazoa; phylum Chordata; class Amphibia; order Anura; family Hylidae; genus Phyllomedusa; species Phyllomedusa bahiana. The sequence goes on along the minus strand of JAODAL010046469.1, from coordinate 18,035 downwards.
GAATGCTCTTTTTATTGACTGCTCTTTCTCTCATATAAAGTGAATGCATTTCCAGGTATTTTGTCTGTTGCTGTTTTGCAGAAAGAGGGAAAAAAGTCTCCATATATTTATAGTAATTGTATAGAAAAAGGCAGCAGCACCGTCTCCATGTGATCAGATATGGATTAAAATACAGTTAAGAAATGTGCTTTAATTTCCCTGGAGGCTTGGAATAACCATAGCTGTGCGAGCTGTAAGCAAAATTTGAATTTGACAGGATGGAAAACAAAATAGTTCCCTAATATAAATTGGGAAAATTAATTTTTTTTTTTACTTATTATCAGATATTTAATACGAGTTCTTTTGCAGGCACATTATTCAGAGAAGTCCTATCCTACTAAAGCCAAGGACAAAGAGTGGGCATTAGTCACGTATACTAGCTTGTTTCTTTCATAATAATGGATTTTAACAGTTTATTTTATTTAGCTTGAACTTTAGAAATAATAGCATGGAACCATGGCTGGAACAATGGGTAGGTAGAGGCAAGTGACTTCCTAGGGCACCTACATCAGAAAGGGGGCACAAAAATGTATTGAGTGAGCTCCGGAGCTGAGCCTCTCTAAACACAGCAGGTGCTGGCTATTAGTTACAGCCAGCACCTTCCTTTAGTGTTCGGGACCGGAGATGACCCCCTCCCCAGGTTTTAACCTATTAGCACCAGCAGTTATAAAAGTGGGGGTGACACAATCACAGTGTGCCGACCAGCTTTCACATCAGCCAGGAACATAATAATGGCCCCAAGGCCTGCCATACGTGTACTATGACATCACTGTGGGCATTTTTCCATGCGTAATATTCTTGTGTATTTGGAAGACCAAAATAAAAAAATTTAAATTTTTGCCCCTGAATTTGCGTTAAAGGTGGTCAGGGGGAAGGGAGTATCGGTATTTTTTATGCAAACTGTACACATTTTTATTAAGAAACGCTGTTTTTGTATGAAAACTACCATTTTTTTTAAATCCTGGAACACCCTTATAGAACCTACTGACATATTGAAAAATTACATATAACATTAGCCTGAAGTCATCGCATTAAGGGGGGTATGAAGTAACACTTGAGTAATGTCCATTGTTATCTGGTACTAAAACCAGGTGTGCAAATGTTCTAATAGACCTAATCACCAATGTGGTATCAAAGCTATATACAAGCAGTTGTTTAGCTGAACTTTCCAATCACAGACATGGATGTAGAAAAACATGAAGACCAAAGCAAAAAGGTTAGAGTTTTCCACGTGTACAGTGTTTAAATGTAGTGCAGATGTTGGACAGATCTGACTTCACTCATTCAGCAAAGCTCTGATAAATTGTAGCCTGGCAGTCCAAGCGATAATATCTGCAAAAACACAGAAATCCTACTCTGTGGTTGGGTTAGATAATATACTGACAGGGTGTCATGTCAAAGAAATTTCTGACTGGTTCAGTTACTGTGCTGCAAGGCTGAGAATCCACACTAGGACCTGTTTAGATTGTTTTATAGGATGTGTTATATTGATCACAGTCAGCCAATGGGAATCTAGTCAGCACTGCAAGAGGATTTTATGGTCATCAATACAGGGCTTTCTGCGGTTCAGCTCCACGGAGTGACTTTGGGCAGGTGTGGCACCACTTTTGTAAGAAAATAAGCCATGTTTTTTTAACTTAATTTCTATTTACCTTACATAACTTATTGTAACTTGTGTCAGGGTTTTAGTTCACAAAAACATATGAAAAAATCCAGGAGTCTGTTTGCTCTCGGGATCAACATCATCTTGGTTAAATGGATTCTGGCACAGCAACACACTTCACTCCAACTCCAGTGTTGGTTTAAAACTGACCCCAGCTAGCTTTATTCTTTAATCATTAAAGGAACAGTCATGTACAATTCACAGCAAAAACCCCAGACCGACCCTTAACTAAACATTAACATCCCTGACGAACCAGGGTCTGAGTCTACTGCCCAAACCAAAGGTTTCATGCTTGTAATGTCTGATCCCAACTTTCACATGTCAACAGTGCCTGTCCTTCTCCAATCTGAAGGAATGGCAGCAAGACCCTAAACAGCGTATACCTTTCTTAAAGAGCACTCTCAGGTGGCACCTCAGGCGCCTAATTAACTCAAGATCTGGAATGGAGTTGGACTTCTTTCTACACCTAACCAGTTTCTTCTCCAGGTTCCAACTCAAAAATAAAATAGCAAAAAAGGGCCCATTTTTACTCTTAAAATACAATCAAAAGGCAAAGACCAGGGCCCCCTTCTTGCACCCTTTTTAAACCTCACCCTGCAAATTTAAAATTATATAAAAATTGCCCCACTTAAAATTTTAAATTTTAAAAATATAAAAATTTTAACCCCATTTTTCCCAAAATCATCAAAATTTTAAACTAAACAGAAAGCTTTAACGAACATAAAGAAAAAGGGCCCAACATCCCAAAAAAAAGGTTTGTACATAGAAAATTTCTATTATAGGGCTTCAACATAAAATGAAAAAAGACTTAAAAGACTTAGTTTTAAAATAAAATTTTTCAGATAAATTTTATTTTTCCCACGTTTTGACTTATGTTAACAAAATGCATTTTAGAGGGCTATTTTTTTTGCCACTCTAGTGCATGTACCCTTTTGGGAAACTTTTTAAAAAAAGAAAATAAAATTCTGTTTATTTACTTTTTTGAAATTTTCTTTACGGGGAAGGGGAACTTCTAACCCTTATAATCATTGGTTTAAACAAAATAATGTGGACCTGAAAAAATTTTCCCCAAATTTTCAAAAAATTAACTTTTAAAAAGGGAAGTTTTTAACTTTCACTTTAAAGGATTTCAAGGTCACAAACCAAGCATCGTCCCAAATTTAAAAAGGGTTTGGCAAAATTATTCTTTTGCAAGCAAGGTTTTAGCTAAAGGGCATCACTAGGATAGCAGTAAGGATTGAATAAGCCAAAAGTGAAAAAAAAGGCCATTTAAAACCGGGATTAGGAGCCAGGGGTGGGACAACAAAAAAAGCAATAAATCCAGTAAAGAAAAAAATTTTTATTTTCAAAATCAAAAATAGAAAATTTTTATATAAAAAAAATATCCCTTTTACAGTAAATGTAACTTAATAAAATCCCTATAACTAGGCTGTCAGGAACAACGTCATTGAAAACCCATTTTTACCTTGGAATTCTGATGCGTTCAGCAGAAGGAAAAAAAACCTTTTTCTAGAGCCCAGCAAGGCATACGACTGAGCAGGCCACTGCAATAAGGAGACACAAGTCTGATGGCCTAACAACTTGATGCATGTTACAGATGTAAATGCTACCACCTATGGAGACTTGTCACTGGAATAAAGAGAGGTTTTTATTAAAAAAAGCTCTCTGGAAAAGTAAGCTTTTCACAAAAGAAAGAAAACAGCCACTCTAGAGCTACCCTAAACTCAATGTTCCAAATAGAAGAATAGTCACCTACGGCCCCTTAATTTTTTTTCCCAAAAAAAAAGAGCAAGTTGCAAAGGGGCGCCACAGCCCCAACCGGGCGCAGGGCCTTTTGCAGCCTAGGGGGCCCCCCTCTAGGGCGAGGCTGCCGGGGTCCGGGTTTGGGCGACCGGGGGCCTTTCCCCGGTCTCCCTGCCGTCTCACCCGGCCCGCGCTCCAGTCTCTCGCAGACCCCTGCTGTTTGGCCCCGCCAGCCCCTGTTTTTGGGGTGCGCGCGCCGGCTCTGTGGAATTTAAAAGGGCCAGGGGCCCCCAGAAATTTTGGCAAATTCCCGGGGCCCCTCTATATTTCCGGGGCGCTTCCCCCAACTCCCCCGGGGATCTTTAGAACCTTTGCCTATAGAGAAAGCGTTTCCTGAATCTTATCTTCCGAGTCCCCTTAAAAAGGTTTGCCTCCGTCCCCCTGTCCACGAACCTCGCCGCCTGCCATTACCTTCCTCCCCGCCCCAAAACCAGAAACCTCGCCGTTTTCCCTTTCCCCTTCCCTCCCCTGTCCCCGACTATGAGCCTGCCTTACGATTCGGGTCCCTTACCCCAAAAACCTCGGCTCCCAAAGCAAGAAAGTCCTTTTGGGAGTAGCGCCCCCGGGTAGACTCCCCCGCAGAAAAGTCCATCCCGTTTTTTGGTGGCGGTCTCTGGTGAAAAACCGGGACCCTACTTAGACCCCCGGCCCCCCTGGCGTGGTTTTACACCATTTTTTGCAGTGCCCAAATGGATCCACTTCAAACCCCAAAACCTTTAAAAGCTACCTTAAATTACACTTCTATCTCACATATTTTAAAATACTGTGTTATATCTTTTTACGGGACAACACTGAAATAGGGACACTTTGAGCAATGTTTTCAGTGCCCAGCTTGTATAACATGGAAAATTTTGGGGTTGTCCCCTCAAAAAGCTCAACCACAAAAAGCCATAAAATGTCTAAATTTGCTGACAACAAAAGTGAGTACACCACTAAAATTAAATTGACAAGTTGTACCGAAAGGGCCAATATTTTTTGTGGCCTCCATTATTTTCCAGCACGGGTCTAAAAGGGGGTTTTCCCCGCTACAATGTTTTATATCTGAAAAAAAAGGGGGCCCACATTAAGAAACTTTTTTAAAAATATTTTTTTATTACTTAAATCATTTAGTATAGCACTTTTGGGCAAAAACCGGTAAGTGCCTACATTTAAAACTGAACCCCTAGGGCCCGAGCAACACCCTCTTTGCTTTTGCTTGGCTGTCTGTTTTTTATTTTAATCCAGGGTTGAGAAACACCCCCTGTGGGGGGACACACACCTGTGTTTGTTTTTTGGCTGCCTGCCCCTCTTTGCTTACCCCCTTCTGAGCTTTGTAAAAATGAAAACTAAACCCGGGTTCCCAGCTTTCTGTGTTAGGTGCTGGCATTAAATTGGTCCGTGTATAAAGGGGCCCCTTGGGCTCTCTCTGGCCCCTCTCCCAGTAATAGCTCTATGTAAAGGGGATCTGGGCAAATTACAAAGGGCCCTCTAGAAATTAAAATTCCCTCTCCCCACCCATGTAAAAGACCCTTTATAAAAGAAACCCCCGGGCTCAAATCTCCTTCCTGATAACAGAGGGGGGGAACAGATTTGAATTTCCCCAAAATTTTTTTAAATAAATTTTTAAAGGCTGAAAATTTAAACTCTTTAAAAGGCAATTTTAGGTTTTTTCTGGGTTTTTAACGAGCTTTTTGGAGGGGGGGTTGGCAGCTATGCGGGCATTACAACTGACCATTGCAGGAGGAATGCAGAGGTGTATATCCTTTTTTCCTTCCCCTTACACACAGAATGAATGAAAGATCAGGGGGAAGGAAACCGGTAAAAATTTTAAACGGGGTTTTAACCCACCTGAGCTCAAACACCGTTGCAAAGCACAAAAAAAAGAAATCCGTTCTCTTAAACCATTGAAATTTTTCACCCCAAAGGGACGTAAAACTTAAAATTTTTGGCCCCTCTTTTTTAAAACAAATTGATCTTCCTATGAAAAACCCCCTTTTTAAGGCTGGCCATAAAAAACTGTTTTTTAAAACCATATAAAAAAATCTAAGCAATAAAAACCCAAAATACTTAATACCTTCATCATTAAACAGATAATACTAAACACAACCCTAAAAACATCATTAAAGTAGGGGTGGGGTTGGGGGGGGGAAAATTTTTTTCCCTTTTGATTTCCCTTTTGATGAGTTAAAGAGAAAAGGGGGGGAAAAACAAAAAATTTTAAATCTAACCCAAAACCCACACCCCCTCACGTAAAGCCTTACCCATCCACATGCTCCGCCCTCATTTTCACAACCACCCCCTTTTTCAAAAAATTTTAAAAAACTAACAAACAGGGTTTACGGACTATCCCAAGGGTTTTAAAAACCCCTTCCCCCCAAAAAAAACATTTTTCCCCCTTTTGAAAAGCTCCTTACAAAAAACCCTACAAATCAACCCCCAAATCCATCCACTTAAATACGTATAGATATACAGCCAGAAACTTCCAACCTATAATGGAGTGCCATTTTCTCCCCTCCCAAAGTCATGGCCCTCTGCGCTTAGGGCTTCAGGGGGGTTCTTGACTTCTGGACATGGGATGAACCCTCACTCTACCTAATACACCCAATTCGAACTTAAGAATAAATGCACAAACAAACATGTTCTTTTCCTTGGTGTAAAAAGGGCCCAAAAAAAACGCTTTATTCAAACCCCCAAAAAGGGGTACAAAAAATTTTGGGAGGAGCCCGGGTAAAAGCCCTTGGGCAAAAAAAATTTTGGTCCTTATGTCCAATGCTCTGAACGCCTTGCCCCCAGATGTCACCCCCGGCTCGGAGGCACCATAAGCCACAGTCGCCATTACTCTGGATCTCTGCTGCCCTTTTCCGCTGTCCTGTAGCTCGTCGGTTGCAGCTTTTAGGACCCCTCTTAATGCTGGAGGGCCAGCCCAATGCCACCCATGAAGGGCTCTCTGCCCCATATTGGGACCTCACCGTACTGCAGTCCCACGGACTGCACTGATGCTCTCTCGCAGGGCCGGGCTCACGACGGGAAAATTTAAACCCAAATTGACTCCCCTTTACCTGCCCCCTAACCATAGATCCCAAAACCCAAAACCCAAAAAACCTTGAGGACCATCACCATGACGAAACCTCAAAAACCCCAAAAGTATTGTTAAACCAACTTCAAGGAACCCCTATCAACTATCTTCAGCAGGGTTAATATAAAAGACAAAGAGAAATAACATGCCCCACAATTTAAAAAAAAATTAACATGGTAATATGGGAACAGGAAACAATCACTAGCCTCCATGTTTTGGGAAGGGGATGCTGATACCATGTACATAGCAGGGTCACGATATAGCACTGAGATAGAGATCATATGCTGATTGATCACTAAACCAGAATACTAAGAGGAGAAATAATACCCTGCACATAACAAGGTCAGTATGCAGTCCTGAGTTACAGGTCACATGCTGTGATATCCCTAAACTACAATACTAAGAGGGGGAATAATGCCCTGTACATAGCAAGGTCAGCATACAGCCCAGGATCAGTATACAGCACTGTGAATGGGATCAATTACAGATCTCCAGCCTCTATCTACAGAGAGAGAACCAATATTCTGTACCCAGCATAGTGAAATCCAGCACATGGTCATTATCCAGCACTGACATTATTGTACTGTACAGAAAGTGCAGCCTCCACTCTGAACCCTCATATCTGTGATCTCCCTCTTCCCCAAAGGCTCCTCTTCTCTCACCAGTATCTCAAGTACATGTGACCTCCTAGCTCCACCATAGAGAGCTCAGAAAAAGGCAAAATATACAGATATACTCCGACAAACAGTAAGCTATAGCTATGCCTGCAGTGTGAGGAGCATGGAGCAGATACATCCCCTATGTGACTACAGAAATCCTGTGTAAATAATTATACCATACACAATACAGCAGCTTATACTATACTACTGTATCTTGTGTGAGGTGTGACCCCATCATGTGAAATGTGAGGTGATCACTGTACATAGTACTTCTCTGAGATTGAAAATGTGTTTCCTTAACTTCTTTTGATGAGTGAAAGAGGAAGAGGGGGAGAAGACAAGAAGTAATATCTAATCCTAAGCCCCACCCTCCTTACAGTAAACTCTACCCAATCCACATACGCCTCCCTCTCATATTACAACCATCCCTACTCATATCTATAAAATTATACAGACAGGAGCTTAAGGACTATGCAGCAGCTATAAGCCGCCCTCTCAAAAACATGCCCCCTTTTGCTCAAAGCTCCTTACAATAAACATACTATGCATACACAGAATCCATCCACTAAAATACCTATAGCTATACAGCCAAAAACGTCCAACCTATAATGGAGCTCCAGGTTCCTCCATCCCAAAGTCATGGCGCCCTTCACTGGGGGGGGGGAGAAGGGGTGTTCTTTCTCAAGCTGTACACACAGTGCTTGTGAATACAATATATAATGTTCAATACGTGACACAATTTATCAAATAATTAGGGCCACAGTATTGAGAAAACTGGTTTAGGTCTAAAACTCACTTTTTGCCCATAGATACTAAGGAAACAATGAGTTTTAGACCTAAACAATTTTCAATCATGTGGACCTTAGTGTGTAATAATAAAAGGTAATAATAATAAAAGGTGATATGAAAATCGTAACGTGGGAGTGGATCCGCTGGGCCAACGCAAGCAGTGATAGCTAAGCCACACCAGGGAACGGAATCTAAGGAGCCCCCGGTTTTCACAGAGCCCCCCGCATAGCGGTATAGGACATGCCTGCGCCGTGAGGCTACCAGGTTCCTTACCCTGGACGTGACTTGGCTGCTGAAGGCAGCCGGGGTACAGCGTGGTACAGAAACTTAATCCGGCGGCCGTAGTCAGGGACAGCAGAATGTCAGGGCAGCAGCAGAGGTTCGTGGTCGAAGCAGGCAGACGGTCAGCAGGGCCGCAAACAGGCAAGGGTTCAGGAAAAACTTAATGCAGGCGGACTGGTACACGGGTAAATCAGGACGGAACAGCAATACTCCTCTAGACACTAGGTAAGCACACCAACAGACTGGCAGGAAGTACTGGGGCCGTATACCATAAATAGAACCAGCTCCCGATAATGACCAATTTTCGGGACACTGGCCCTTTTAAATTTAAGAGAAGCCCGGTGCCGCCCGCGCTAAAAGCGGCGGCCACTCGCACGACCGGCCGTGACAGTCAGGAGCGGCGTTCCCCGGAGCGCGGCCGGGTAAGAGGGAACGGCGCCGTAGGCAGCAGAGGGGTGGTCGCGGGCCGCCGCGCCGGACCCCCCCTGCTAGCGGAGGGATGGTCGCAGGGGGCACGGAGCCCGTGACCCCGTGACAGTACACACCCCCTTAGGTCTCCCCACTTTATTTAAAACCTTAGAGGAGTGTCCAGGAGACAGGATGGCCTCCGGTTCCCACGACCGCTCTCCGGCCCTAACCCCCTTCCATCAATGAGAAGAAAACCGCTTTCCCCCTAACTGTCTTCTGAGCCACACCTCCTTGACCCTCAAAGATGTATCAGAGTTGCCACAGGAAAGGCGAGACAGAACCACGAGGAAGCGGATTCAGCACCACATGCTTGAGGAGGGAGACATCGGAAGGAGTTCAGGATGCCGCAGGTAGGAGGCAGGCGAGCATGTAGGACACCGGTTTTAAGACGATGCAGTACCTCAAAGGGACCCACAGTATGTTCGGACCTAGTTTTGTAGCTAGGCACCCTAAAAGCGAAATAATTTTGCTGGATAGCCAAACCTTATTGTCACTCAATTAAGGGCGAATGCCTACGGTATCTTACCGCCAGGACTTTAGTGCGATCCCCCCCCCCACCCCCCCCCCCTGCAAAAGCACCGTAACAGGGCCTGTCGATGAGCTGCCAGAGAGCCTTGATGTCCTTTCTTGGGCATCCACGGCCGGGACTTGACACGAGGTAATAAGGGGAGGGGCGAGGGGGCGGGGATGTAACCCAAACATGACAAAAAGGGTGAGGCCCCCGCGGCTCCCTGAATCTAAAGAGTTTATAGAAAACTCTGCCCCAGAAAAGATCAGACCAATTATCGTGCCGTAGCGGCACCCACAAAGTCCGCAGGTAGGTACCCATTACCTGGTTAACCCTCTCTACCAGCCCGTTCGTTTTGAGGGTGGTATGCGGAGGAGAAATCGAAGCGAACCTGCAATTGACCACACAATGCCCGCCAAAATTATGCAAAGAACTGGACTCCCCTGTCAGAGACAATTGTAACTGGAGACCAATTCAGACGATAAACGTGAACTGAAAAAATTTTGGGCCAGCCTTGAGGAGCAGAGGTAACACAGCAGTGGGACAAAGTGAGCATTTTGGAAAACGTTCGGTCAAAACGACCCCCCCCCCCACCAGATGACCGTGGTTCCAGAAGAGGAATGGGAGTCATTAATGAAGTCCATGCTTACATGGTCCGGGTTTTTTCCGCACACGGGAAGGCGAAGAAGGCCCGCCGGTTTGAACGAGGACCTTTTCCGGGCACAGGAGGAGCAGGCTAGAACAAAGTCCCTGACATCCTGAGCAAGAGTAGGCCCACCAGAATAGCGGAGATCAGTTGCAGCGACCAATTGACTCCTTGGTGCCCACCGTACGAGAAGCGTTTCCCACTTCAGGACTCTAGGCGAAGGCAGTGCGCCCAATACGTCTTCCCGGGGGGTAGGCTTTGGAGATCCTCGTGCGCGGCCGTGACTAGTCGCTCATGGGGGACAATGTGCTGGGGGGAGACTCGAGACCCACCGTATCCGAGGAACGAGAGAGAGCGTCCGCCCTGATGTTTTTTCTCGCGGGCCGAAAATGTAGACGGAAGACAAAAACAGCCAAAGAATAGTGACCACACTGGCCTGCCGGGGTTCAGGCTTGAGCGCTGCTGATACATGATGTCATATGACCTGTTCAGATATATATGTGTGGTGAGCCCCCTCCAAGCATGTGACGTCATTCTTCAAGAGCCAGTTTATCGCCCAGAATTCCTCGAACACCTATGGTAATAGGTCTTCTCGGCAGGAGAGAATGTTTTGGAGAAAATACCCACAGTACGAAGTTACCAAGGAGGATCTCTGCAGAAGACAGCGCGGACGCTGACTGAAGAAACAACTACTTCCAGAATAAACGACGGTTAGGGTCTTGGCAGACAGGAACGTGAGCCGAAGCAATATTCAGCTTTAGCCGGTGAAAGGCGTCCTTGACTTCTTGGGGAACAGGACTTGGGATTGGCGTTCTTCCGAGTAGAGCCACCAAGGGAAACCACAAGTGTAGAGAAGTGGGGAATAAAATTGTCTGTAATAAATACAAACCCCAAAAAAACGTTGAATGGCCGGAGGCCCACCGGTGTGCCATTGTGCAACACCGCGGAGAGCTTGAAGGATCCTACTGTAGACCCTAACAGATACGATGTCCCTAAGAAGGTAAGCTGGTACGTTCGAACAAGCACACTTCCGGTTTGTGCAAAGAGCTGATGAGTGCGGAGTTCGCCTGAGGACCTGGCGGAACGTGTGGCGATGAGTCTCGAGATCTGGGGAGAAGATGAGGATATCGCAAGTATAGACCGATTACCCAGACTATAGTATGTCCTGAAGATTCATTGACAAAGTTCTGAAATACTGCCGGGGCGTTTGCAGAGACCGAAAGGCATAACCAAATACTGAATGGCGTCCCTTGTAATTAAATGCCGTTTCCATTCGTCGCCTTTCCCTAATGCTTATTAAGTTTTAGGCCCCACGAATAACCATTTAGAAAATAATTCAGCCCCACGCAGGCGTCAAAGAGTTCGGAGATCAAGGGCAACGGGTAGCGTTTTTTTATGGTCAAATATTGTTCAGGCCCCGAAATCCTATGCAGGTCCGGAGGGACCCGTCAATTTTTTCTCCACGAAGAATAGCCGCTCCCAGCCGGAGACAGGACTTACTGATGAACCCCTTTGTGGATGTTCTCCATGAAGTACTCAGAACAACGCCTTAGTCTCCGGTACGGAGAGAGGGAAACCCAGCCTCTAGGAGGAGTACAGCCATATTGCAGTCAATGTAACAATCATAAGGCGGTGTGGAGGAAGCGTTTCAGCCCTTGACTCTCGAAAAAACATCCGGCCAAAGTCCCAGTAAGGCGAAGGTAGACCAGGAGGAGGCTTGGCAGGCTTCCTGGAGGCTACTTGAAGGAGCGATTTGCGCTTTGACAGGCAACGTAGAGAGAACAACGCGGAACCCCCGAACGCATTACTTCACCTGTGCTCCAATCCAAAGATCGGGGTATGGTCCGTAGCCAAGGAAGGCCCAAAAGGATCTCCGATGAGATCGCCGGTAGGACTAAAAGTTGCAACGACTCCTTGTAATAGCCCCAATTGCAAGAAGAGGGGGGCCGTACTGAAGTCGGAATGTGTCCTTAAGGAGCTTCGCCACTAACCTAGGAGATGAACCTAGGTTTCAGAATGGGAGTCAACAGGAAGACGAAACCTGTCACAAGTTCTAGGCTTATGACGATTCCTGCAAAACCTGAATCAATAAAGGCGGTGTGCCTGGAAGGTGCAGTCTCGGAGAAGCACCAATATTATACGGGCATGGTCAGACGGGGAGAGGCCGATCTGACACCCTAGGGTGCCTCTCCTACGACCCTAGGTAGGAAGTTTCCCGGGCGCACCGGACAGTCCCCATGAAATGGCCAGAGCCGCACAAAAAAACAATAGAAAGCACATCTGCTTCAGACGACTACTTGATAACGTTTCCTCTGAGACAGGTGGGCTCTCTCAACCTGCATAGGTTTCCTCTTCAGAGACCGTTGAAGAGGAAGATGTGACCGCATGGAACGTGGGAGCCAAGCGGGGAAAACGATTTGGACGTACATTTCCCGTGAAGGCTGGAGCTCTGTTTACGGCCTTCGTGGCGAAGCGAATATCCACTCGGTTGTCCAAATGGATTAGATCATCCAAGGCAGCTAGTAGATCCGAGCGGCGATCACGTCCTTGATTCGCCCCGAGAGGCCATGCCAAAATTTGCCACCAACGCTTCTTTTAGTTCCAGTCCCAGATCCCGAAGCGAGAGTGCGAAACAGCACCGAATACTGACCCGACTTGGTGTCGCCCTGACTAAGCCTGAGTAGCGCAGCGGCATGCCGAAGAAAGTACAGGCCTAGGTACCTCAAGACTGTGCGTAACCCCCGAGGAAGGTTTTGGAGGTCCGCTGTCAGAGGATCCCCTCGATCCCATAGGGGTAGCCCAAGCCAAGGCTTCTCTATACAAGATGCTGATAATGAAGGCCACCTTGGCACGCTCTGTAGGGAAATGGAGCCCGCAACATTTCGAGGTGGATGGAGCACTGGCTGAAGAAGCCATGCATTTCATGGGATCTCCATGTAGCGTGAGGGAGTGGCAGATTCAGAGAGTGACCCGAAACCGGAGCAGGTAGAGCATTGGATCCCGGGCAACTATGCAGGTGCAGAGGCGGCAGCCGTGGAGGCCGACTAGTTGCCAGGTTCTTGCAACATGGCCGCAAGCTGGTCGATGCTTGACTCTGCTGGGCGACAGCCTGTAGAGATGTCCCGAGATCTAGGCATAGGTACCCTGGCTGAAAACCCATGTGCCAAGTCCAGTGTTACTGTACGAGGGAGGGAACCGCAGTGCCAACGCAAGCTGTGATAGCAAAGGCCACGCAGGGAATATTTTGGTGGGGGAAATATCTACGTAGCCCCCTGGATTTCCCCCCAACCATAAAAGCCTGCCGCAAAGCGGGATGACTTGCTGCGGCGATGAGGCTACCAGGATCGTATACCCCTGACGTGAACTTGCTATCGAAGGCAGCCGGGACAGCGAGGAACAGAAACGTAACCGTAGGCGTAGTTGGGGCCCATCAGAAGGTCAGGCAGGCAGCAGAGGTTCGTGGGTCAGAGGCAGGCAGACGGTCCGGGCCAGGCGGCAAACAGCAAGGTCAGTAAACGTAAGCAGGCGACTGGTACACGGGGTAATCAGGACAGAACAGCAATACTCTCTAGACACAAGGTAAGCACGACCAACAGACAAGGCAGGAAGTACTGGGGCGGATACCTTAAATAGAACCAGCGCCGATAAAGACCAATTTATCGGGACACTGGCCCCCTTTAAATTTAGAGAAGCCGGCGCGCGCCCAGCGCCTTAAGCGGCGGCCACGCGCACTACGGCCGGACAAGCAGGAGCGGCGTACACACGGAGCGCGGCCGGGTAAGAGAGGCGGCGCCGAGGCAGCAGAGGGGTGGTCGCGGGGGGCAGTGGAGCCCACGACCCCCTTGACACAAATACATAGAAATACATATTCATATGTCAATACATGGTGATCATCAGTGAGTAAGTGAATAAATATAATGTCTAGATGATAGTTACAATAGTGTTAATCAGAATAATCACCCATGTGTATACAATTTAAAGTACAGTAATTAAAAACCAAGGGATACAGCTGCTGAGTGCTCGGAAATGACATCCTTGTGAACACGAAGCTCCGCTTCCACTCAGAAGAAACTGCGCACCGCGTGACAAACAGGACTCAGCTGCAAGCATAAAGGAATTAAGACACGTAACATCAATTTCTAAAGGCCAAAACTAATCCAAACTGCACACACATCAGAACCAGCAGCGCATGCATAATTCAGTTATCATCGTTGCATAGAACTGAATGAATATCGGCTTTAAAGGATAAACAAGAAGAAATAATAAATAAGAAAAGACATTGGCTCAATATGTACATGGTAAGTACATTAGTCAAACACCAATCCACTAAGATAAGGGAGACCACTACTTCCATGCCACAACGCCCCAAATTTTTGGGAGAAAAAGAATATATAAAAATTAGATACAAACAAATAACAGTATATACCAGCACCGCATGTGCATAAATACATAAAAAAAAGAAAAAGAGCAAAACATGCACAAAACCAGGTAAGTAAAATATGAGAACTGCCTAATGACACATTTGGGGATAAATTTAAATTCCAATTTAAACCCATGGGGCTAAGACTATTCAACTATGAACCGATTCAAGTTCTTTACATTTTCAAATAAGAACTGTATTCCCCACCATGTTTAAAGTCTAGGAACATGTTTCCCCTTTTTCCCTAAAGCCCAAGTTTCCCCAACTCAATCTTTTGGATTTAGTGGGTTTTGGGTACTGGGAAAATCAATGTTCCCTTTTAACGAAAAGTTTCTGTTTTTTCCCAAAAAGCAAATTTTACACCCCTTGGGATGTTTTCCCAACATAAGAGGGGTTCCCCCACGGACAAATAAGGATATAAACAACAAAACAAATTCTGCCCCGTTTAAAAAAAGACAGATTTTTTTACTTTTTTTTTGTTAATGAAAGGGCAAAAATCTTCACTTTTTTTTTTTTTAAACGTATGTTTTATTAAAAAAAACTTTTTGAATAACCCCGAATAAAAACTCAATTAAAAGTAAAGGAAAATCAATTTAAACCCGTTTCAGTAACATTAGTCAGTGTACTTCTATATTAGAAAACATGTTCAAACTCCCAGGATGAATCCGCAGAACCTATTTAAACAAAATAACTTCAACTCTAAAACTAGGAAGAAGGGGGCAGCCCCCCATCCAACAACATGTAATTTTGGGTTGACGAAGGCCCCTTCATTGGGGTTCGTAAAAAAACCACACTAAAGCAAAGGCGCACTACCAACCCCAATTTTTACAAGGCTAGAAGAGCGTTTCCCCCTGATAGACCAGCGGGAAAAGGGCCCTGAGGCACCCCCCACACACGCCCAACCCCATTCCCTTACACCGGGTAAAAGTAAATCCCCTTCCCAACAAACCCCCCAAAGGGGAAACCCCTTTCCCAACCCCCCCCCAAAATTCCCCGGGGGCACCTCCGTTTTTTCCCGGGGGTGGGTTCGTCAAAAAGTTCAATTAAACCCAAAAAAATAAAGATCAGTTGGTCCAGTCAAAACCCTGGGCATAGGATAGTTGGTTTAATAAAGAGGGGCGAATTGATTTTTAAACGAAGTTGGAATTCGTTTAAAATTTTTCGGGAAAACTTCGGTTGGGAACAAGTCGAACTTTGGGGGAAATTTTCTGGTGAACGAATTTGTGCTTTTATTGAAAAATTTACTGCAAGCACATGGGGGTTTACAGGGGGCAGAAAATTTCGGGGGGAAGAAGGGCATACCCTTTCATGACATTTGAAAGGGGATAAACCAAACAAAAAAACCCCGGGGGAAATTCTGTGACGTCACCGCACAAAATGAAAATTCCCCCGGGCGCGACACAGGGAAAGCTCTTTCCCGCCTCACTTTTACTGTTTTAGGCAAGGCCCCTAGGGGGCGCTGTTAGATACTGATACTAAAAAAACCATTTTATCCCGGCAAAATTTTTGGGGTATCCCCAGTTTGGGCCCTAAAGGACGGGTTTTCTCTTAACGTTCTATTTCTATTTTTTTTGGGGTATTGGCTTAAGTCCAGTTGTGTCCACCCGTTTCATAAACATTTTAATGCAATCTGCTCACAGCAACATTGAATATCCAAGGGTGAAATTTTCCTTTTAAAATTTTTAAGGGAATTTAAGCATTTTTACAATAAAAAATCCCACTTAAATTTTTTGGCTGCTCAATTCTTTTGTGCAATATTAAAACCCCGGGGTTTTAAAATTAAACGTTTTTTCTGCTTCTGTGGGGGAATAAAAAAAACGTTTTTTTCACCCCCCAAAAAAAGGACATTTTTCCCCGGGTACATTTTTTCACAAGCGAAGGTTAATTACAATTTTTTCCTCTTGTGTGTACGAGAAAACACCCCTTTTTGTAACATGCTAAAAAGGGCTTGGGGTATTTTTTTGGTTTTTGCTCAATTTTTTTTTGCGCAATTTTACTTTCCGGGGGGAAAATTTAAAAGCATATTTTTCGCTTTTTTGGGTGACAAAAAAAAGGGTTTTTATTCCCCCCAAAAAAGACTTTTTTCCTTAGCTAATTCAACAAAAAAAAAAGGTTTAAATTTAAAAGGTTTTCCTCTTGTTTTTTAGGTAGAAACCCCGCCATTGTAACACCTACAAAGCCGTAATTTTTTTTTTTTTTTTTTTGCTAAATTTTCTTTTGCGCAATTTACACCCGGGGGGTTAATTAACGTTGTTCTGCGCTGGGGGACTAAAAAAAAACCCGTTTTATTTTCATGGGCCCAAAAAAAAATTTTTTTTCCGGGTTGCAAAAATCAAAAACGAAGGTTAATTAAAAGTTTTACTCTTTTTAAAGAAGCGTAGAAAACACCCCTTTGTAATACGCTACAAATCTCGTATTTTTTTTGGTTCCCCTCAATTTTTTGCAAAAATTTTCCACCGGGGGTTAAATTTAAGCGTTTTACTGCAGTGTTGACTAAAAGAAAACATTTATTTCACCCAAAAAAAAACTTTTTTTCCTGTAGTTTTTTTTCACAAGCGAAGGAAAAATTAAAAGTTTTTCCTTTTGTTTTTAGTGTAAAAAAACACGCCTTTTTAACACGCTAAAAAGCTCGTATTTTTGGTTGTTTAAATTTTTCTTTTGCGAAATTTTTACATCCGGGGGTTTTAATTTAAAGGCTTTTTTCCCTGTGCGGTTGGTGACCTAAAAGAAAATTTTGGGTTTCACTGCCAAAAAAAACATTTTTCCTGTTTGCTTTAATTTCCCAAAACCAAAGGGTTAATTAAAATTTTACCTTTTGGGTTGTTTACGTAGAAAAAAACCCTTGAAACACGCTACAAAGCTGGGGATTTTTTTTTTGCTAAACCCCTTTTTGCGCAATTTACATCCGGGGTTTTAAATTAAGCTTTTGTTCTTGCATTTTAACTCAGTAAAAGAAACTTTGTTTTATAAACCGGGCCACAGAAAAAATTCTTTTAGCAAAATTTCATTTTCCGGGAAGGGTTTTATGTTTTGTGTTTTTATTTTTAAAAAAAATTTACCAGAAAGTTTTTTTAAACGCACATACAAGTAAATTTTTCCCCCCCCAAATTTTTTGGGGAACGCAATTTATATCCAAAGGGGTAACCCAAAAGTTTTTTTTAAGGGTTAAATTTGGATTTCAAAAAACGGGTGGAAATTTATCAATACAGATACCCTTTCATCAAACAGGGGTCTGTAAAATTTAGAACAAACAGTATGTCAAAAAAGGGAGAGGGGGCGGGCCTTTTCCCACCTGCGAGTGGCAGGGGCCACAAACTTTCCCCTTGGAGCTGGCCCAGGTTGCAGCCCGGGCCAAGGGGAAACTTCGCAGCAGGGGCCAACTCGGGGGAGGCCACAATTTGCCGCTGTCATCTCGGCCGTGTGAGGGTTCAGAAACCCCCAATTTTTTTTTCTTGTTTGGGGTTTGACTGGGTTCATCCACTTTCCCAGATGACATCTGACCCCCCAACCAAGAGTCTTGGGAACGCCCAGACACAACCCGATACTGGGCGGGTGGCGGGGTTCTTTGCTAAGACACCGGAGGACCGAAATGGGTATAGTTTTTAAAACGGGCCCCAGGGAGCAAAATTGACCCCACGGCCCCTGCCAAAACATGCAGAAAACACCCCCGGGTTGGCCAAAAGAGAAAACGTGGCTCAGATGT
>JAODAL010046468.1:0-30884 GCA_025379985.1 Phyllomedusa bahiana | reverse complement strand
TTTCCTTACAAATAATTTTTTTATAAAACATTTCCCTTTCTCAATGTCGGAGTTTATCTTTTCCATACACAGGAACATCATGCCTGAGGAGTCTCCCTCATGCTCCATCCAGATATGCCTGGCAAGAGGGGTGTCACGTCTATGTCGCACATCCCCTAAGTGTTCACCAATGCGGATTTTTAACTGTCTGGTCGTCTTACCTATATATTGTTTACCACAACTACAATTACAGAGATAGACAACTTCCTGGGTACAGCAATTCATAAAATCTCGAATCGCATAGGTCTTCCCTGTCACCGAACTCTTACACTCCTTAGTCTGACAGATATACTTGCAAAATATACATCTTCCACATCTAAACATTCCCAACGGTTTACGTTCTAACCATGTACCTGTTGGTTTTGGTGACGTATAATGGCTGTGAATCAGCCTATCCCTCAATGATCTTCCTCTTCTATATGTCACTTGAATTGAAAGGTGCCAAAAATACCTTTTAATATCCGTATACATTTCAGACAGGTGTTTTTTTCACTTTTGGTCAGTCAAGCTTTGTTGATAGATCTACTTTGCAGTTAAATTTGAATCCAGCAATTTTGTTTTGATTTGAGAATAGCTGTGATTTACCGTCTTTTAAAAAGAGACTTTCCAAAACTCTTCCAATACCTTCTCAAATTTTTATCTTTCTGAACATGGAGCGAAATTCAGGTGGTAAGCGAGCAAAGAGGGGGGTAGGACATGGAGGTAGAGGTACGAGAGAAGGTGCTCCTTCCAGTGCTGGTGACAACACGCATGCCAGCGGATCGTCAGTTGCAGGACCATCAGGCCTGTCATTGCTGGGTCAGGGCCCTGTGAATCTCAGTAACGAACAGCGTCGCCAATCTGTCCTTCAGTGGTTAATGCAACCTGCATCCAGCAGTCTTACCTCCTCGTCCTCCCAGTCACGGCCACAAATGTCATCATCAGCATCACCAGCATCCGTCCAACATGAAGCAGCCCAAATGTCAACTCGTGTACCCACCACTGTGGATAATCCATTTTCTGAAGACCTCTTGATGACAAAATGCGGTTGGGGTCGGAATGCATGTTAAAAGATCAAGAGTCCAAAGAGGATGATTTTCTCTGCTCTGACACCCAGTTACTGATGCCATCAGAGGAGCAGAGAAGGAAGCCGGTCACTCGGCAAACATCCCGGGCGGTCGGCAACGCCTTGCAGACCCTCTTGCTTGTAGCTCGCAGCTCCTGGATGCAGAATGTCAGGACGACGAAGTCACCTGTGTTGATGATGATGATGACATTGCGGATCCAACGTGGTCTTTTCAGCAGAATTTGCTTGCGAGCGCTTCATCACTGGACGAGGAGGAAGACGATGGGGTAGTGTCAGTACGGGTTCCGCCTCAAAATGGGAGAGGGCGGTCACAGAAGTCCGCTGATATGATTCCGCCAGCCACGGTCAGCGCAAACCCCGCTCCTCGATGATCGCCGTCAAAAAGGTCCAGGACGTCTCAAGCCTGGGCCTTCTTTGAGCAAGCCTCTGATTCACCCAGCGATGTCATATGCCGCCTTTGCCGTAAACGCATAAGTAGAGGCAAGAACCTTAGGTGGTTAACCATCACCAACATGTCTAGTCACATGCAGCGAATGCATGAGTTGAAATGGAGGCAACACTTGGCCAAAAAAGGCCAGACCGACGCCGGGCCTCCAACCACTGTCACACCCTCTGTCTCCGCCTCCTCCTCTGCCACCACCAAGCGTTCCTCAGCTGCCCATGTCTCTCAGAGTCATGATCAGGGATCAGCCTCCGCTTCAGCCTCCACCGTCGCCCGAGTACCACCAGCACCACCAAAGACCCATCCTACCCCTTCTCCTTCCACCAGTTTGATGACCTGCACGCCGTACAGTGGCCAGTCTAGCAGCCAGCCTTCTGTCTTCCAGGTTTGGGAGCAGAAGAAACACTTTAACCCAAACCATCCCAAAGCCAAAAGCCTGAATGTCGGCATTGCCAGGCTTTTGGCCTTGGAATGTTGCCTTTCCGTTGGTGACACAGATGGGTTCCGCCACGTCATGGCCCTTGCCTGCCCCCAATACCAGATGCCGAGCAGGCATTTCTTTGCCAGAAAAGCCGTCCCTGCCCTGGCCAGCCACGTGTCATCTAAAATTTCAAGCGCATTGTCTGCATCTGTGGCCGGAAAAGTCCATCTGACCACCGACACATGGACTAGTAAGCACGGCCAAGGCCGCTATATCTCTGTGACAGCTCACTGGGTGAGCTGGGTGGATGTCTCTGGGGGTGAAGGTGGCTCTCAGGCTCGGCGCACGCTCTTCAAAACCGCAGGGATGGTGCAGGGTTCTTTCCCCCAAGGTCCTCTGAGATCATCACGTGCCCAGAGAAACCAGGCCGTGATGAAATTAATCTGTCTTGGAGACCTTCCACACACAGGTCAGGAGCTGTGGACGGCTCTCCGAAACGAGACCGAGCGCTGGCTGGGTGCCAAGAACCTTGTGCCAGGCAAGGTGATGTGCGATAACGGGCGAAATCTGCTGGCCGCCCTTAAGATCGGTAGGCTGGAGCACATCCCTTGCCTGGCACATGTCATGAACCTTGTCGTCCAGAAATTTCTAAAGAGCTACCCGGGTCTGGACTGCCTGCTGAGGAAGGCTCGAAGTCTAAGTTCGCACTTCCTCTGTTCGCACCCTGCTTCGTCCCGCCTGGCTGCGTTGCAGCGTCAGCTCGGTATCCCCGTCAACCGTCTCATTGTTGACGTGGCAACACGCTGGAATTCCACCCTCCACATGCTCCAGCGATTGTGGCAGCAGTGCAATGCCATTACGCAGTACGAAGTGACACATGGCCTGACAAGCAGCGGTGCGGACCTCAGGGTGTTGAGCCACCGAGAGTGGAGGCAGGTGAAAGAGCTCTGCACCATCCTTGCCAGTTTTGAAGAAGGCACCAAAATGGTCAGTGCAGACAATGCCCTTGTCAGCATGAGCATTGTGGTGATCTTAGTTCTGGAACGATCGTTGGATACTCTGAAACAACAGGTCCCGCCAGCGACGGAGGAGGAGACGGACACAGATGCGGACACGGAGCCTTTCTCTCCGTCAAATCCACAAGGCCCGACAGTTTCACAATTTCATCGGTCTTCATTAGGCAGTGGTTCGGGTTCCAGAGCTAGTGCAAGGTGGCGCATCAGCTCTCAGGGTGCATCATCTCAGGCAAGTCAGGGCTGTGTTGAAGCTGTGCCGGAGGAAGCGGAGGAGGAGGAGGAGGTATTCCTAGACACCGACGTTACCGACGTCCCTGCCTTGGAAAGAGGTTGGCGCGAATTTGAGGCAGAGGAGGAAGATGAAGAAGATCAGTTTGCTAGTGCCCCTCGACCCAGAGGCTTGGGAAATCAAGGCTCCATCTCTCACATGAGGCCTGGATGCTCCATTTCCTCCAACATGATCCTCGCATTAAGGCCATCAAAATGAACAACAGTTACTGGGTGGCCACCCTCCTGGATCCCCGGTACAAAACAAAACTAAGCACTTTCCTTCCACCCATCCAAATAGAGAGTAAAATGCAGGAAATGGAGACCTTGCTGATTGATCAACTGGAGACATCTGTTGCGTCTGCTTCACGTTCCCCAAATGTCACGGTGGAACAACATCAGCGACGTGACAGCAGTAGAGTGCCAAGTAGCCGTAGTGGCAGCAGCAGGCAAGGTGGCAGAAGCCTAATGGGTGACCTCTGGCAATCTTTATTTACCACCTCACCAATGCATGCAATGCAGGGCACACATCCAACACCCAGAGACCAGCTTAAGATCATGGTGCACGACTATCTGCGTCTCAACACCGATGTTTTTGTATGTGTTCCGGACCCAATAGACTTCTGGGTATCCAAAATGGACGAATGGCCCGAGCTCGCTCACCACGCCATAGAGGTGTTGTCCTGCCCAGCAGCCAGCGTCATATCTGAGCAGACCTTCAGCACAGCTGGAGGAGTCATTACAGACAAACGCATCCGGCTTTCCACAGATAATGTGGATCGTTTGACTTTCATCAAGATGAATCAGGCATGGATCTCTGATGATGTTGTGGCCCAATTGCCGAGGTCACCGATTAGTTGCGGTCTACTTCACATTCATTTTCAAACAGAAATGGTCCTCTTGAAAACTTTTTTTTAAATGATCATTTCTTACTGCAATTTTTATTCTCTTTTCCCAACAGTTCATTTTGCTGGTTTTGCTGTGAGGAGACTGTAAAAGAAAGCAAGGTTTCATGACAACACCGTATTCCATTTACTCACTTTATCTTAAGAAGTTTTCGCATTGTCAATGGTTTTGAGGTCATGTTGCTGTGAGATACAGCAATAATCATGGTCCTTTGGAACAGAAATGTGGCTTTTAAGTGGCATTTCTCCCTCACAATTTTTAATAGTGGCTGAGAAGTCATATTTATAATTTTTTGGGTACTTGTTGCTGTGAGATACAGCAATAATCATGGTCCTTTGGAACAGAAATGTGGCTTTTAAGTGGCATTTCTCCCTCACAATTTTTAATAGTGGCTGAGAAGTCATATTTATAATTTTTTGGGGTCATGTTGCTGTGAGATACAGCAATAATCATGGTCCTTTGGAACAGAAATGTGGCTTCTAAGTGGCATTTCTCCCTCACAATTTTTAACAGTGGCTGAGAAGTCATTTTTATAATTTTTTGGGTCATGCTGCTTTGAAATGCAGCAATACTACAGGTCCTATTATAAAAAAAATGTTGTTTCTAACAGACATTTGTTCTTCACAATTGTCCAAAGTGGCTCAAGGGTCATGCTTTGAATTTTTGGGGGCATTTTGCTGTGACATGCAGCTATACTACAGGTCCTATTATAAAAAAAATGTTGTTTCTAACAGACATGTGTGCTTCACAATTGTCCAATGTGGCTCAAGGGTCATGCTTTGAAATTTTGGGGGCATTTTTCTGTGACATGCAGCTATACTACAGGTCCTATTATAAAAAAAAAATTGTTTCTAACAGACATTTGTTCTTCACAATTGTCCAAAGTGGCTCAAGGGTCATGTTTTGAATTTTTGGGGGCATTTTGCTGTGACATGCAGCTATACTACAGGTCCTATTATAAAAAAAAAATGTTTCTAACAGACATTTGTTCTTCACAATTGTCAAGAGTGGCTCAAGGGTGATGGTGCTGTCAGAAACAGGAATAGGTAGGACACTGTTAATGGACACATATTGCAAAATGACTTGTTTTTGCAAGATCTTTAACATAGCTATCAATCCCTGTATCAATCTTGTATAATAGCGCTGTAAAAAGATGAAAAAAAAAACCACTACCAGGTTTGCTGTATTTTCTTCATCCTGCCTTCCAAAAAAACAGATTAAAATGCGATCAAAAAGTTAGGTGTACCAAAAATGTACCAGCGAAAACAATGACTAATCCCACAAGAAACAAACCCTTACACAACTTTGTATATAGAAACAAAAAGTTAAGGCTCTCAGGCTATGATGATGCAAAAAAGTGTCAAAGCAGTAAAATATACCACATAGTGACCACTGTAAAAAATAAAAAAAACACCATTAGCATTGCTGAATTTTGTTTATCCCACCTCCCAAAGATCTTGATAAAAAAACAATCAAAGTGTCAAGTGAACCCAAAATGATGCCAATAAAATGTCAACTTATCCTGCAGAAAACAAGCCCTTACACAGCTCCATATGGAGAAAAATATGAATCATGAAAACACATTTTTACAAAAAGGATTTTTATAAAAAGCAGTAAAACATAAAAAAGACATGTAATTGATATTGTTAGCATAGTTATCCTGTCATTTATACTGAACAATGAACGCTGTAAAAATGAAACCCCAAAACAGCTGCAGAACTGTTTTCTTTTTTTCCCCCATTTTCACGGTGCAATGCTAAAAAAACTGTGAAATACCTGTTGGCCAGAAATGCAAAATACACCCCTAGATGAGATCCATGAGAGGTGTTGAATCCAAAATGGGGCGACTTCTGGAAGATTTCACCTGTTCTGGCACTTAAGGGGCTTTGCAAGTGCGACATGGCACCCACCAAAATCTGTGTTCCGAAAGCTAAATAGCGCTCCCTCCTTTGTACACCCTGACATGAGCCCAAATAGCAGTTTAAAAACTTTGAGACTCTCGGTTCACATATTTTGATCAAAAGATGTTTAAGCTGCCCACGACTTTCAACGTGATCTCAAAATCGGGCAGTCCTATCCTATCTTCACCTCTCAATCGAGCCAATCAGGCCTCTCGCTGGGTCAACCGACCTCCATTATTCAGAGAGAAAAAATAAAAAACACCCAACCTGCAAAGCTGCCCTTCTTATGACAGCCTGTGAGAGTGGGCGGGGACAGAAACCCAAAATGGAAGCACCCCTTCCTTCCCATATAGGTTAAAATCAATGTACACCAAGTATAAAGTATGTTTCTGCACACAAAAACATTTCTGAAAAAAACGTATGCAAACCTGGGTGCCACTGGCGGGGCTGCGGCACACATGTAATTATACATGTACACACACAGACCGCCGCCAGCAGCACATTTCTGCAAAAAGGGCAATACACTACGTGGAAATCCCTAAAGAAGCATTTATGCTATCTATCATACATGAAAAAACTTTGAGACTCTCGGTTCACATATTTTGATCAAAAGATGTTTAAGCTGCCCACGACTTTCAACGTGATCTCAAAATCGGGCAGTCCTATCCTATCTTTACCTCTCAATCGAGCCAATCAGGCCTCTCGCTGGGTCAACCGACCTCCATTATTCAGAGAGAAAAAATAAAAAATACCCAACCTGCAAAGCTGCCCTTCTTATGACAGCCTGTGTACACCCTGACATGAGCCCAAATAGCAGTTTATACCCACAAATAGGGTTTTGCTGTACTTAAAAGAAATGACATAGCAAATTTTGTAGTTTTTTTTTTCTCATGGATTCCTTGTGAATATGAAACTTTTTTAGTTAAAGCTAAAACTGCAGATTATTGGAATAAATGTTTACAGCCTAACACTTAAAAACTCCATGAAACACCTATCGGGTTAATATAGTCAATATACATCCCTGGATATATTCCGTAAGGAGTGTAGTTTCCAAACTGAGGTCTTTTTAGGGGTGTTTATTACATTTTCACACTTTAGAGTGTCGGCAAACTTGTAATGGCGCCTAAATATATCCTAATGAAAAGGAGAAACCAAAATCCAATAGGGACTCCTCCGATTCTGAGGCTTGGGGTTGAGTCAAATAGGGCCATATATGGGATATTTATAAAGATGTCATAATGGATGGAATCATTATTGAATTGTGTTTCCCTGGTAATTTCTAATGTGTTTCAGTAAATAATGAATTAAAATTGAAAATCTGTAAAAAAAAAGTTACATTTTGAAATTTTACCTCCATTTTGCTTTAATTCTTATGAAATGTTTAGAGAGTTAACAAACCTTCTAAATATTGTTTTCCATATTTTTACATTTCAATATTTTTCACAAACAAGGGTTGTACGGAAAAAAAATGGTTACTCACCTAAAGCACAATTTGTCACGTGAAAACAGTCTTTGAATCACATGGATAGCTAAAAGCATTAAAAAGTTATTCCTGACAAATTTCAAGATGAAAAAGGGGGATCTGTCATAGAGGTTCGAACTGGTTGTGGGAACAATGGGTTAACTAAAATGGTACTGCTAGGACTACCACAATCACCAGAACAGGGGTCCTGTCTCTTCTATTATAATGGAGCAGCAGTTGAAAATGTACCCTGCAGCTCTATTCAAAGTCTTTGAGAAGGACAAATATAACCAGGACTGTTTTCTCCCTCAGTCCTTTAGAATGGAGCAGCAGCATGAATGCCCAACACCCATTGTTCAGAAAGGGGCACAAGACGTGTATCTTTATTGGAATGATGGATCAATTTACTCCACTGTATACACTTGAGGTTTTAACAATGCACATTACTCCCAGTTAGAGATGGGCGAATCGATTCTAACGAAGTTGAATTCGTTTAGAATTTCAGGAATACTTCGGTTCGGAACGAAGTCGAACTTTGGGGGAAACTTCTCGGCCTTGATACGGAAGTCGTGCTTTTGATTGATAAAAATGGACTCGAGCACATGGAGAGACTACATCGGGGCAAATCACTATGGGAGGAAGAAGGGCATAAGCCTGGATGACATGTGCAGAGATGAAGCCAATATGACCGGCGGGACTTCTGTGACGTACGCCTATATTAGTCCGGTGCGCGACGCCGGGAGTCACACTCCTCTAATTGAGGCTCATCAGGGAAGGTTTGCTACCTGCAGCTGATAGCTTTAGGTGAAGAATTGATTTTTATATAGCGATTTCTGTGGGGGGTGTCTCAGCTTGTCTCAGAGATTGTTCATCTTAATGTTTCTATTTCTAATTTTTTGGGGTATTGGATCCTGAAATCCAGTGTGCGTCCATGCAGCTGCAGTATACATTCAATATCCAGTGGGATCTAAGCCCAGTTCATGTTGTATTTATTTAAAGAAACAGCGTTTTTTTACAATACAAATACCATAATTTTGGGATGCCTCCAATTCTATGCGCAATTTTCATCCAGGGGTTAATTTAAGCGTTGTTTTGCTGGTGTAATGGACAAAAATAAACGTCTTTGTCTCAACGCAAAATATATAATTTTTCCTGTAGCCTAATTCTCAGCAAATGTAATTACAACTGTATCTCTTGTGTTGTGGGTAGAAACACGCGAATTGTAACACCAATACAAAGGATACTAGTTTGTGGGCTCATATTCTTAGGAGCTATTTACATCAGGGGTAAATTAGCGTTGTTTTGCTGGTGTGCTGACAAAATAAACCGTCTTTTTATCGGGCAAAATCTAAAATTTTTTCCTGTAGCCTAATTCACAAGCAAAAGGTTCAATTACAAACTGTATCTCTTGTTGTGTGGCGTAGAAAACACGCATTTGTAACACACTACAAAGCTACTAGTTTGTGCGGCTCAATTCTTTTGGCGCAATTTACATCAGGGGTTATTTCAAGGGTTGTCTTTGCTGGTGTGCTGAGCGAGACACCATCTTTTTCAACGCCAGAAAATATATAAAATTTTTTCCTGTAGCCTATTCACAAGCAAAGTTAATTACACTGTATCTCTTGTTGTGTGGCGTAGAAAAACACGCAATTGTAACAACGCCTACAAAGGCTACTATTTTGTGGGGCTCAATTCTTTGGCGCGATTTTAATCCAGGGTTAATTAAGCGTTTGTTTTGCGGGTGTGTGACCCCAAGAAAACCGTCTTTTCCAACGGAAAATATATAAATTTTTCCTGTAGCCTAATTCACAAGCAAAGGTTGATTACAATGTATCTCTTGGTGTGTGGCATAGAAAAACACGCAATTGTCAACATGTACAAAAGGCTACTATTTTGTGGGGCTCAATTCTTTGACGTTATTTACATCCAGGGGTTAACTAAGCGTTGTTTTGCTGGTTGTGCTGACAAAAATAAACCGTCTTTTCAACGCCAAATTATTTACATTTTTCCTTTAGCCTAATCCCACAAGCAAAGGTTAATTACAACTGTATCTCTTGTTGTGTGGCGTAGAAAACACGCAATTGTAACACGCTACAAAGAGTTACTATTTTGTGGATTCATTTCTTTGGCGCAATTTACATCTAAGGGTTAAATAAGCGTTGTTTTGCTGGTGTGCATGAACCTAAGAAAGCTACTTTTCAACGCCAAAATATTATAAATTTTTCCTGTAGCCTAATTTCACAGCAAAGGTTAATTACAAACTGTTCTCTTGTTGTCTGTTGGCGTAGGAATAGGTAAAACAAGCAATTGTACACGCTACAAAGTACTAGTTTTGTGCGGCCTCAATTCTTTGGGCAACTTACATCCAGGGGTTATTCAAGCGTTGTTTTGCTGGTGTGCTGACAAAAAAATAAAAACAGTTCTTTTTCAACGCCAAAATATATACATTTTTTCCTGTAGCCTAATTCATGTCCGATGGTATAATTAAAGCCTGTTTGTGCTTTTACATTTAGTTAAAACACACAGTGTTTTTAAACGACTCATACAAGTAATATTCCTGGCCATTTGTGGAGCGCAATTTTATATCCAAGGTTACCCAAGGCTTGTTAACTGCGGATCATTTGGACAAGTCAAAAACAGGGTGTATATTTATCATATACAGATATCATCATCGAAACAGTGTCTGTACATTTTCAGAACAAACCAGTATGTCAGACTGAGACGGTGGCAGGGCTCTGCACCTGCGAGTGGCAGTGGCACAAACATTCCTGGAACAGGCAGGTCGCAGGCACAGCAAGCGGGGACGTCGCAGCAGGGGTTCCTCCGGTTGAGGCCACAACTGACGCTGTCATCTAGCGCCGTGTGTTGTTCAGCAACCAGGGTTTTGATTGGTTTGACTAGGGCATCTCTTCCTCCCAGAATGACATCTGACAACCCAGCCAAGAGTCGGTGGGAACCTAGACACATACCCTTAGTTGGCATGGGCCGGGAGCGGGTCAGCGGCCCTCACCTGTCCTCCTGCCCGCCCTCTGGTACCCATCGGTTCCTCAGCCAGAGATCTACTATGTGGTTCCTGGCCGCTCAGCGCCACTATATTGCTGGGGATGAACAATTTGAGGAGGGTCAGTCACGGCAGCATACTTGGCAGCTCGAAGAAATGGGGCAATATCGCCTGCTTCTGCTGCTAGGCGGCAAAGTATAAGATGTGGAGAGTGGCATGGGAGGTATGTTGTGAGAGTTCATCCTCGGCATACCAAGACGGTCGATGAGGAACAGCAGGTGACAATGAAACACAAATAGATGATGATGTAGCCGGACAGAAACTTGGGGAGCGGGTGAGGCAAGGATTTCTCATCGTAGGTGAAGTCGGGTATGCCCGTGGTAGCGTCAGCTTGCGCCGTCAGGCAGCACGCAGGCCAGCAAGTGGGTCGTGTGGCGTGGTCAAGCAGGATAGCAGCAGTGTGAGGCGGGAGCAAGCGGCCACTGGGTAAAAACCCGCTTCGCAGGTACAAGAACAGTTGCAGCACAGGGAGGCTCAGCGAGGCTGCGGCAGCCGGCAAGTAGTATCAGTGCAGAGCTGTTGGCGGTTAAAAATCCGATACTCGGCGGCTGTGGAGGTTCTTTGCTAGACGACCAGAGGAGCCGAATATGGGTATTATGTAGAATCTGTGGGCAGAAAGTGAAGCGTGGCCTGGGGACTAAACATTGGCACACGGCCCTGCGTCAGCACATGCAGCGTCACCATTCCGGGGTGGCCTGGGAGAAACGTGGCTCCAGATGTGGTGGTCATCCTGCCGCCGCAGCTACAGCAGAGCAAGCTCTATGAGAGCGGCCCAGTGGAATGCATGCCATTCGCAGCCAAGTCAAGGCTCCACCACTCTGCAGAAGGGAGCTGTTTCTCTTTGACATCATATCCCTGTCCCGATGATCTGTCCTCGCAACTCATGGCGCAGCAGTCGTTTTCAGCGAGTTGCGAATTGTCAAAGAGACAACAGTATGGATTTCGTCCCAACATCCTAAGGTGCAGCAGCTGACCGTTGCTCTGTACCAAGTTGTTGGTACTGCAGGTCCCTCCCTTTCCCAAATGGTTGGAATCCGCACCGTTCAGAGAACGAATGGCTTGTGCCGAGCGAGATGGAGAGTTCCAAGCCGTAATTTCTTTTCCAAAAGGCAGAGTTACCAGCACCTTCATAAATATGTAGATCCAGGACGGTGGGTCAGTCCCTTGTGCTTATGGTTTGTTCCAAGGTACACGGCAGCGAGGACGTCTGGAGCTGTAACTAGGTCAGGGCCAGTTACATGACCTTTCCACGGCCCACTAGGGTGAATTGTGCTTCCAGCCCAGGCATACCAAGAACTTGGACAGGAGACGCGCTTTCTCTTCACACGTTTTTAAAACTGCTGCTCCTGCGCCAATGCCCGGCCCTCCTCCAACTCCAACACCACCACCATCTCAGCCTCCACAAGTCTGCTCCATCATTACCACATGTGTGGGGCACAGCGGTGTCACGCTGTTCTACACCTCGGATTGTCTCGTGACGAACGAAGTCACACTGGGGAGGAACTGCTCCGTTCATGCTCAGCAAGGAAATCGATGTGTGGCTTTCATCCGCGCCATGCAAAAATCGGACCATGGCTGAGGGACAATGAGGAAACATGGTGTCCGCCTGCACCGAGGTGGGGATGGTCCATGCGCTCCTGCATGGCGCACGTGTTCAATTCTAGTTGTGTGAAAAGGTTCCTGAAGTCTTCCACGATTTTCAGAACATTCTGAAAATGGCCAGGAAACTGGCATGCAATTTAATCCATTCGTACAAAGCCAGGGATGGAACATCCCTACTCGAGTTGCAGCGGCAGAACGGCCTCCCCCAATTACACTCTGATATGCGATGTTCTACCGCTGGAAATTCCAGCCTGCAATGTTGGACCGACTGTTCATGAACAGAGAGAGACAAGGCCATTAACGATTTTTTGATGATCCATGGCAGACCGAAGTAGGAAAGTGTACTCCCTTGTGTAAACTTTGATGGTCAGACAGTGGCAGTTCATGCGCTGTAGACACCTGCCGCTTTGTTGCAGGGCCATTTCGTGGACGGGCGACGTTATTTGTCAGTCGCAGGACTACGGGATGATATAAACCATCATTTCATTGTCATGTCCTGGAACAGATGCTGTAAAAAATCTGTCTGGGCAGGGGGACTGGAGACGTGCGCGACTACAATTTCACATGGCCACATGAGTCCGGTAGGGACTGGAAATGGAGGAGGAGGAGGACGGGACGGACATTGTAGCAGAAGCATGTCTGGTGAAATGATGTGGGATTTTCTACCCAGGTGACAAGAGGAGGGTGGAGCAGGAGCCAGCTGGTGGCGGTGGATGGAGATGAGGAAACACGAGGCAGATGACCCCCAAGCACAGTGATTGGCATATACAGTGGAAATGGAGGCAGGAGCCCCTGGTGTCTCTCTTGTTGAAGATGGCCACGCAGCATGCTTTATTTCATGGCTAGTGACAGCCGAATAGTCAGCAATTCGGCAGCAGGGATGACTTCTGGCTCTCCACCCTATTGGACCCTCGCTACCGTCCAAAAATGGGAGCCTTGTTCCCGCTATTGAGATGGAAGACAAACTCAAATACTATGGGGAAATCCCCCTAATCATTGGCCCCTGCCTATTCGGCATTGTCCCTCCTCTGACAATTTGGGGGGGGTTCCCTCAGTGCTCACGTACTGCTGCCGGGTGTTTGGGGAAGGGGGGGGGGTAGGAGCAGTCCAGCCCCCTCAGCTTAACCTAAGTCGGGAGTCACTGATGTTCAGCTTCCTTCACCCACCATGAGGGGGAGTCACCAGCAGCACAGCAGCAGACCGGAGCAGTCCCCGAACCAAAGTTGTGGCCTACTTGGACAGCACTCTGCCACCTTTAGTTTGGGGAAAATCCGTGGGCTACTTTTGGGGCCAAATGGATGTGTGGCCGCAAACCTTGCCGTTTGCAGTGGAGAAACTGTCCGCCCACATAGTGTGGCTCAGAGCGGGTGTTCAGTGCGGCGGGGGGATGTTTCCCCAAGGAGAACCCCTTGTCCCGGGGAAAAAGTGGGAAACTGACCTTTGTCAAGATGAAACAGGGGATGGATCGGCCGGTTTCCACACACCAATGGCCTTTGGCATCAGTCTGGGTTCAAACTACTGCCTCAGCCACATTCTGATGCCGCCACCCACCTGACCCCACATCTGCTGCCCGTTTTTTTTCCCCGCCTACCCCCATTTTACCGGGGCGGGGATTGCCCCCCCACCTCACACTCGTCATTGGGGCCCCTTTGACCTCATGCTGCTGTCTGGGTGTTGGTTGCCGTGACATCCCCACGTTCATTGTGCCCTGTCTGACCCCATGCGCTGCTGTGGGCTGCCATTCCTCCACACGTGTCATTGTTGCCACTGCCTGACCTCATGCTGCTGCAGCCGTGACCTCCACACTCAGTCATTGTCCCACTCTGTGGCATCCTCCTGTTTTGCCCCCACCAGAATGTCATTGTGCCACTGCCTGAACTCATGCTGCTGCTGTTGTGACCTCCACAATGTGTGATTGTGCCACTCTGTGCCCTAATACTGTTTTGCACCCTCCAGAATTTCATTGTGCCACTCCCCTGCCCTCATGCTGATGCCGCCCGTGACCTCCGCTCTCAGTCATTGTGCCATTCTGTGGTTTCCCCTCCTGTTTTGCCACCCCCAGAATGTCATTGTGCCACTGCCTGCCCTCATACTGCTGCCGGTCACCTCCGCTCTCAGTCATTGTGCCACTCGGGTTGTTTTCCTCGTGTTTTGCCACCTCCAGAATGTCATTGTGCCACTGCCTGACCTCATGCTGCTGTGGCTCCCGCCGTCACCTCCACACTCTGTAAACTAATGTTGCCACCTGAGCTCTCAGCTTGCTTTTTTCCCAGCTTTTGCTGGCATGACTTTATCAGGCTACATTCCCGCTTCAGTTTTTTGGTCAGTTTTGCCTCTTAAGTGCCCGGGGAATTTTATAGTGAAAGCGATTCTAAAAGCGGCGGCAGTCATCTGCGTGTCATACTAAAACCACAACATTGTATGAAGACTAAACCAAGCTCCCTCTGCATATTTAAGCATGGCACATCTCTACAGCACCCTGCAGGCTCTGTGCAGCCTGGAAATAGCTGCTTTTTAACGCGATTCGTGCCGAAGTAATTCGGAACGAAACGAATTTTGTCTGAAAATTCGTTGAAGTGACCGAAACGAATTTTTGAGAAATTCGCCCATCTCTACTCCCAGTCCATTAATGCTTTTAAGTTACACCTAGTGCTGAGCCAGTCATTAAAATTGTCTTGTAGGCAAAATGCCAATTTGACATAATTTGGAAGTTGTTCTATCTGTGAAGTGGTGCTTACAATTTTGTAAACTCTATATTTCTATATTTCTGCATAAATTAGAAGTATAAAAAAAAATTGTAAAAAGTCCCAAATGTAGGTAAAGAGAACTAGATCAAGCGAATGGAACAAAATATTTAGATTTAAACAATTTTGAGTAGCAAAAGTCTGTGAACCTGAAAGCGAGAGGTTGCAATTAGCGACCTCGGTTGGCCTGCCTGTATTCTCAGGGTGGATAAAAAACTATACTGTAAGTGTTATGGGTTTGTCTGATTATATAGGGAAGCACATTTCAGAGAACTGGTGCAGCACGTGAGAGGTCTTGGAGATGGGCATGGGAGGTTAGGATGACTGAGGCTTTTAATCTAAGATCATCAGCCGAATCCATAGACCGGGTAGGGTGTTTGAGATGAGGATGGAGATATATGTGATTCATAACTGTGGAGAGTTTTGTGTGTGAGAGTGATAAGTTTATGTTGTATCCTGTACTGAATGGGCAACCAGTGCAGTGACTGACACAGGGTAGAGGCTTCAGTATAGCAGCTGGAAAGAAAGACAAGCCTGGCTGCGGCATTCAGGACAGATTGGAGAGGGGAGAGTTTGCAGAGAGGGAGACCGATAAGCAAGGAGTTACAGTAGTCAAGACGATTTATATGTATAGTGTATAAAGGTGACAATAAGAGTATTTGATGTTCTCATAGTGAGAAAAGGATGGATTCTGGAGATGTTTGTAATTTGCAGATGATAAAAGCAGATAAATGATTGAATATAGGCAGGGAAAGACAGGTCTGGGTCTAGTATAACCCCAAGACAGTGGACATGCTGCCTAGGAGTTATGGTGGTTCCACACACTGAGACAGAAATAGCTGGGTTGAGTTGGGTGGTGGATGCAACAGTGATAATAGGGTTATAT
This sequence comes from Phyllomedusa bahiana, assembly GCA_025379985.1. Taxonomy (NCBI): domain Eukaryota; kingdom Metazoa; phylum Chordata; class Amphibia; order Anura; family Hylidae; genus Phyllomedusa; species Phyllomedusa bahiana. Next base: position 15,071 of record JAODAL010046468.1, on the reverse strand, counting down.
AGCCTAATGAAACTGAGTGTCTATCCTAAGAGGACAAATCTTATCACTTCCACCAGTCTGCTTATAGAAGGTTCTGGGGTGCTTATGCCAGCCCTGCAACCTCTACAGTATTCACGTGGGTCTCAGTTCTGTTCATACTGTACATTCAACAAGGTATTTCAGTGCTGTCCCACTGAAGTGAAAAGGATAGTCCTACAATATCTTACACTGCTAATACAAAAACCAAGTTGATTACAATTATGAGCAGCTCTGAGACTCATGTAAACATTGTGAAAGCTGTGGGCCTTTATGAGCTCCACTGTCCCAGCTGAGAGGTGGGAAGTTACAAATATTATCTATATCTGAAAAAACTCAGAATAGATCAATTAGTTATGGTTGGCTAATTCTACAAGGCTTTAAATAATAAAAAGTGGATTCTTGATTATCTTCTTGCACAAGAGGCTTCACCACCAACCAGTAGATATGCACTTACAGAAGACTGAATCTCTTTGTTCCTTAGACTGTATATGACAGGGTTTAGAAAAGGAGTAAGTACATTGTAGACAAGGGAAATAAATTTGTTAACAGTCAGTGAATGTCCTCTATAAGGGACCATATAGATGGTGAGTATGGACCCATAATAGATGGAAACAACCACCAAGTGGGAGCTACAAGTGGAGAAGGTTTTTTGCCGACCGGATGTGGAGGGAATTTCAAAAATGGTGATAAAGATATAAATATATGATATAATAATACATGTAAAAGGCAACAACATTACTGGAAAAGATATGAAAACCATTTCAATATCCAAAATAGTTGTATCTGAACAAGAAAGCTGCAGAAGAGGAGCAAAGTCACAAAAGAAATAGTTAATAACATTCGGCCCACAGAAGAGTAAATCACATGCAAGAAGAAGAGTGATAATCGCTAACATAATGCCGAGTCCCCAGGAAGAGATGATTAGACTGTATCTAACCTTGACACTCATCATGGAGATATAATGTAGGGGCTTACAGATGGCCAAGTACCGGTCATAGGACATGGCCATGAGCAAAAAACACTCAGCACAGACCGTTCCTCCATACAGGAAAAACTGGGCAAAACACTCAACAAAAGAAACAGCGCTTCCTTCTCTTATGATAACATCCAACATCTTAGGAACAATACTTGTTACAAGGACTATGTCTGACATGGACAAATGTCCAAGGAAGAATTACATTGGAGAATGGAGACGTTGGCTTGTGGACACCAGTAAAATGATTAAGAGGTTCTCACATATAGTCATGGAATAGATGAAGAGAATAATAGAGAAGAAAAGGAACTTGTAATTATTCAGCTCAGGGAATCCCAGGATAAAGAACTCAGTGATGGTTGTAGAGTTGATTTCTTGTGCCTTCATGTCCTACATGTTATATGGAGGCATCTTGTAGAACATTATGAAGAGGACTCTCTCAGCTGCCATCATTTTACACAGGAAGGAACTTTATTTTAATTCAATACATAATTTTGCTTTTATCAATATCTAAAGTCAGTGTTATTCCTCATCCATCGCATCCATCCCACATATTCAAGTGGTTTTCCTCCATAAAAATCTAAACATAAAATACTGTAGATACGTTCTGTTGTCCGGCAGTAGGTGTGCAGTGGTTTTGTCAGGAAATGGAAATGACTCTGGTTATTATGCTCTAGATATATATAAATGTTAAATTCCCAAGGAAATGATCACTGGAGATAATATTATACAGATTTTTTTAACAGTCCCTCAAGGTGTCGTATCCTGAGAGATAAAAGTAATGAGTCTCAGAGATGATATTGATGATTACTTAGGAAATTTGGTCTAAATCTGTAAGAATTATAAAATGTTCAAAGACCTTACTTCATATTCTTAGCAGATTTGAATGATTGAGTTGTAGTTAGTTGCATATTTTGCACTATACTAATTACTGCTCAGAATCAAAGCAGATAAAAAACAGCAACAATCTTAGCCTTGAAGACAGTAGGTTATTGTATATTTTTATTAAATAGTATTTGAACCCCCTCAGAAATGTTTTTATGTAGATGCCCTGAATGTGGAGCAGTTTTATTTTATCTTTTTTCACACTAGTGTCAGACCATGCTGTCAATTGAGGACTTGTCATTTTTGAGTCTTGTGTCTATACAAATTCAGGTATTTTCCATCTGTGACAACAGGCATACTCTGTATTGCATTGTATTTCTGTGACACAAGTAATGTGTAAAAATAGTGAAGTTGTGTAGAAAATTGAAAACAAAAGAATTTATATTGTTCAGAAATATGTTCAAAGCTGCCCTCATTAGCTCGGTGATTCCAGAGTGAGTGATGACGTCCACAAAGAGGTTACTATTTCCTATAGCTAGATGATCCAAAAACATACAGACACATAGAACAATCTGTGATTTAGATTGTAAGGCTCAGAAAGGGACCTCCGTGATTGGTTGCAATATGTGTAAAACAATATACAAAAAATAACGAACTAAATAATTAATAATAGTATTAAAAATAATACAGATATTTAATATCGGTAAAGCACCATTCAAATAAAATAATAACAATAATAATAATAATAATAAAAAAATAATAATAATAATAATAATTTAAAAATAATAATAATAATAATAATAATAAGACATTTATTATTTTTATTATGTTTTACATATATTACAAACAATCAAAAAGGGCCTTATCCTCTCTGGGTCTCACATTGCAAATTACAACTTGACAACTTGTGCTACAGGAACACAAACTTGGATTTGAGGAAGAAAAAAAAAAAAGAAGCTTGTTGTATAATGTGACACATAGATATATTGTGGTGATGTGAATATGGAGGTTTCTATCGAGTTGGAAACATATCTGTGGGGACTCCCATCTGCCATGTACCATGCTGCTATTGGTTAGTAAGAAGGGAATAGCATAGGAAATCTTTTAGAAAGTTGTGTTTGGTGGACAATGACTTTGGTCACCATTTTGTGAGTGAGCCCCTGTGCTTGCATTGAATGGTGGGTTTTCCACAAAAGTTTGTGTGTTGAAAGGCTGAGATGTGTTGTGGGCTGTGAGACAAACGGCTGCCCTTTCAGCTGCCCCTCAAGTGCATAACTAATCATCTTCAGTTTTATCCAATAAACATTGTATATACAAGATATAAAATAGCTGCAAATAGTGGTATACTCAGAATTTGTGGTCAGGAACCATCCATTAGTAAGAGTCTGAATGCAATCTATCTGGGATAGAAATGGTAGCTGTGATGACTGGTAACTGGGCCATAGATGAAACATTGTGCCTCTCAGTTCCCATCAGAAGTTGACCCTGGAATTGGCTGGTTTTTCTTTAGATACATGTGGTTAACATGGTAGTGAGAGTGATGAGAAGCAGAGCAACAAGTAACAGCAAGAAACAATGAGAATGAGGAGCTCTTTGAGCAAGAAACTTAACCTCTTGCCGACATAGGATGTAAGCTTATGTCCGAATCGGTTAGGGGTTAATGCAAATGGACATAAATTTCCTTCCTGAGGATCGTGCAAACTCTAAAATAGAATTTGCATTATTTCTGCAGTAAACCAGTTGTACATTAAATCTATCATCCAGCAGCATCGGCCCCGAGCGGAGTTTACTATGGGGGTGTGAGGGGGTTTGGAATGAACCCCTTAGTGGCCGCGATCAATCGTGGTCCCAGCACCTAAGGGAAAGGCAGAAGAAGGGGGCTTCCTCTGTTTCCATTGGATATAATTGCAACTGATGGTGGCTTAACTAACCCAGGCCCAGAAGCCTGAGAAAGACTGCTGGGCTGCTTGTGATGTCACGATGCCCGGCTGTTTGGGCATGGTCGGGCATAGTGATTAACAATTGCCATGGAGATAAGTATACAGAGGTAATGCTGTATACTGCTCTCTATTGTATTTCTTGCAGATCATTGATACAAGTCCCCTATGACAAGTAAGAAAGTACCAAAAAAGTAAAAATAAAAGTAAAACAAAAAATAAAAAAACACGTACTCCGCCCTTTTCCCCTTTACAAACATCCGCCCCAAAAAAGATAAAGAAAATTCAAGTACACATATTTGGTATCGTCGGGTGTGTAATGACCAACCCTATAAATCTGTCATGATGTTTAACCCACACAGTGAACGCCGTAAAAAAAAAAAAAGTCACAGAATTGTGATTTCCATTTATCCCGCAGCACATAAAATGAAAGTGAAGTGATCAAAAACTCATGTAAATGTTCAAGTGGAACCAATGGAAATGGCAGTTTTCATCCCGCAAAAAAAAAGCACTAATACAGCTCTGTATGCGGAAAAATTAAAAAGTACGGCCATCAGAAGACAGTGATGCATAAATATTGATTTACATATTAATTTTTTTCTTTAAAGCTTTTAAACATAAAAAAAACGATATAAATTTGGTATCGTCATAATCGTATCAACCCACAGAGTAAAACTAACTTATCACGGATACTGCACGGTGAGCGCTGGTAAAAATAAAAAAAACACTGCTAAGATTTCAGTATTTTCTTCACCCTTCCTTCCAAAAAACAGATTTAAAAGCAATTAAAAAGCCTTGTCCCCCCAAAAATGATAACAGTATCAACTTATCCCACAACAAAAAAGCCCCTACACAGCTCTGTACACAGGAAAATAAAAACAAAGTTTTTGTTTTTGTATGAAAGTGTGTTTATTGTGTAAAAAATAAAAAAATATACAAATTGGGTATTGCTGTAATAGTATTGACCTACTTAGTAAAGCCAGCATGTTATTTATACCGCACGGTGACCGCTGTAAAAAATAAAAAAACACTACCAGGATTGCTGTATTTTGCTCAAAGCGCCTCACAAAAACCTTAATAAAAAGTGATCAAAGCATCACATGTACCCCATAATGGGACTATTAAAAAACATCAACTCATCCCGCAAAAAACAAGCCCATAATCAGCTCCTTATACAGAAAAGTAAAAAAGTTATGGCTGTCAGAATAGGACAACATAAAAACGCAATTTTTTATAAATGCATTTCTATTGTGTCAAAGTAATAAAACATTAAAAACTGTATAAAATCATCATTGTAATTGTACCGACCGCATAGTAAAGTTATCCTGTCATTTACATCGCACGGCGAATGCTGTAAAGTTGAAGCCCAAAAAACAATGGCGGAACTGCATTTTTCCCCCCAATTTTCATGGCCCAATTCTAAAAAAACTATGGAACACCTGTGCCCCCAAAATGCACAATGCACTCCTAGATGAGATCCCTTATGGGTGCTAAATTCAAAATGGGGCGACTTCTGGAAGGTTTCACTTGTTCTGGTAATTTGGAGGCCTTGTAAATGCCACATGGCACCCACCAAAATCTGTGCTCCAGAAGCCAAATAGCGTTCCCTCCGTTGTACGCCCTGCCATGCGCCCAAACAGCAGTTTACACCCACATGTAGGGTATTACTGAACTTTGCAAACCTGTAATGACACCTACAGAAAATTGTAGTGAAAATGAGCCCCCAGAATCCAGTAGGTGCTCCTCCTCCTCCTATTTTCAGGCTTGAAGTTGAGCCAAAATGCACTAGAGCACATAAGGGATGTCTATAAAAACAGAAGAATTGGGGAAATCAATATTAAGTTGCATTTCCCCAGTCACATTGAGCTTGTTTCAATGAATAATAGATACAAAATGAAAATATGCAAAAAAAAGTGATATTGTGAATAGTGTTGAGCGATTATTATCGACAAAGTTGAAATCGGCACAGTTTTATGTTGATCGAAATTTTTAGATCATGCGATAATTTAGGTTAAAATCTGTGCATCATCTATTAATATCGCGCCATTTTCGGCGCTTCCTGTCACTTTGGCGGCCAGCAAATCAGCTTACAGAATAGAGCAGGGTGAGATGTGTGTGCGACGTCATGACTGGGATGTGTATGGTTGCGATTGGCTGGAAAAATCAGATGACCTCGTTCTACATAGAACAGCCCTTCCTGTTCATGATCAATGTCTCTCAGCGTCTCATAGCAGTAGGACCTGCGCTCTGCCTGTGTCCAAACAGCTCAGCGAAATTATTCTATTTCTCCACAGAGAAAGCTCTACAGTACTTTTAGCTGTGATCCTTACAACTTAGTTAGATCAGAGATTGGAAGATTTTATGTAGTTAGGTAGAGAAATATAAAGGAGCATCTACCGCTGTAAAGTCATGAGGAGAGGTGGGGGGGGGCCCGCGGGCGAACACAGACAAGCTCTATAAAGAATACTGGATAAAGTTCACCAAGACTTAATGTAGACATTGCACTGCAATAGCTTTATTATTAACAGTTTTCTATTGAAATATTTCCTGGATATTGGGCAGCCTGAACTTATAGGATACAAATCTTTTCTAGTAACTGCAGGTCTCTTTGTTAGGTGCAAAACTCCACTTTTATTATCAGTATACATTTCAGATAGGTGTTCTTTTTCAATTTTGCCCATTCCAGCTTTGTTGATATAGCCACCTTGCAGTAAAATTAGAATCCAGCAATTTTGTAGTCAGCACAGGTTGATAGGTGCCAAAAATACCTTTTATTATCCGAATACATTTCAGATACGTGTTTTTTACTTTGGCGCAGGCCAGCTTTTTTGATAGATCTACTTTGCAGTTAAATGTGAATACAGCAATTTTGTAGTCACCACAGGTGAAAAAAGGCGCAAAAAATACCTTTTATTATCCGAATACATTTCAGATACGTGTTTTTTCACTTTGCCGCAGGACAGCTTTGTTGATAGATCTACTTTGCAGTTAAATTTGAATACACCAATTTTGTAGTCACCACACGTGAATTTAAAGGTGCCAAAAAATACCTTTTATTATCCGAATACATTACAGATATGTGTTTTTTCACTTTGGCGCAGGCCAGCTTTGTTGATAGAGCTACTTTGCAGTTAAATGTGAATACAGCAATTTTGTAGTCACCACAGGTGAATTGAAAGGTGCCAAAAATAACTTTTATTATCCGAATACATTTCAGATACGTGTTTTTTCACTCTGGCGCAGGCCAGCTTTGTTGATTGAGCTACTTTGCAGTTAAATGTGAATACAGCAATTTTGTAGTCACCACAGGTGAATTGAAAGGTGCCAAAAATACCTTTTATTATCCGAAATTTGGCTTCTAAGTGGCATTTCTCGACCACAATTTTTAATAGTGGCTGAGAAGTCATATTTATAATTTTTTGGGGTCATGTTGCTGTGAGATACAGCAATAATCATGGTCCTTTGGAACAGAAATGTGGCTTTTAAGTGGCATTTCTCCCTCACAATTTTTAATAGTGGCTGAGAAGTCATATTTATAATTTTTTGGGGTCATGTTGCTGTGAGATAAAGCTATAATCATGGTCCTTTGGAAAAGAAATGTGGCTTCTAAGTGGCATTTCTCCCTCACAATTTTTAACAGTGGCTGAGAAGTCATTTTTATAATTTTTTTGGGTCATGCTGCTTTGAAATGCAGCAATACTACAGGTCCTATTCTAAAAAATGTTGTTTCTAATAGACATTTGTTCTTCACAATTGTCCAAAGTGGCTCAAGGGTCATGCTTTGAATTTTTGGGGGCATTTTGCTGTGACATGCAGCTATACTACAGGTCCTATTATAAAAAAAATGTTGTTTCTAACAGACATTTGTTCTTCACAATTGTCAAGAGTGGCTCAAGGGTGATGGTGCTGTCAGAAACAGAAATAGGTAGGACACTGTTAATGGACACATATTGCAAAATGACTTGTTTTTGCAAGATCTTTAACATAGTTATCAATCCCTGTATTGAGACAACCCATTTAATACAATTAAAAAAGAGAAACAAAGACATGGTGGAATTCCATCCTATTTTAAAAATGTGTTTTCTAGAATTAAACTACTAAAAAACTTGCATGTACAAAATAGCTGGTAAAAAAATTCCTCTGAATTGTACAAGGGAGGTACAGGAAAACTTGACCAGATGTAGGTTATTCAGAGGACATGGAGTATGGAGCACGGACAGAGAACAAAGTACAGAGACAATTTCCTCCAGCACGTTGAGTAAAATGAGAAAAAGAATGCCAAGAAAAAGGGCACCTGGGTGTAACAGGAGCGTTAACCACCAGTGAAGCTCAATTGGTCCGCACTCATATGGAGGGGCAAGCGCTATCCAGGACAGGACAGTATATGTCCAGTGAAACTAAAATGGTGGTTGAAAGACTCCTTTTTCCGCCACTTTTTAATCTGGGGTCATGCAGGTTTGGGGCTCATGCTGTTGACCAGGACAGGGATAGTATATGTCCAGTGAAACTTAAATGGTGGTTGAAAGACTTCTTTTTCCGGCACTTTTTAATTTGGGGGTCATGCAGGTTTGGGGCTCATGCTGTGGCCCAGGACAGGTATAGTCAATGTCCAGTGAAACTAAAATGGTGGTTGAAAGACTCCTTTTTCGGCACTTTTTAATCTGGGGTCATGCAGGTTTGGGGCTCATGCTGTGGCTCAGGACAGGGATAGTCTATGTCCAGTGAAACTTAAATGGTGGTTTTAAGACTTCTTTTTCCGGCACTTTTTAATCTGGGGTCATGCAGGTTTGGGACTCATGCTGTGGCCCAGGACATGTATAGTCAATGTCCAGTGAAACTAAAATGGTGGTTGAAAGACTCCTTTTTCCGGCACTTTTTAATCTGGGGGTCATGCAGGTTTGGGGCTCATGCTGTCGCCCAGGACAGGTATTGTCAATGTCCAGTTAAACTAAAATGGTGGTTGAAAGACTCGTTTTTCCGGCACTTTTAATCTGGGGTCAGCAGGTTTGGGGCTCATGCTGCGTTTCCAGGACAGGGATAGTCAATGTCCAGTTCAAGTAAAATGATGGTTCAAATAATACTGCCTTCTGGCACTTTTTAATTTGTGGGTGATGCAGGTTTAAGGGTCAGGCTGTGGTACAAGACAGGGATAGTGAATAGTCTGTGACTTTTTTCTGTGGCTTTTATAACCTAAGTGTGTTGCCTAAGATGTAACATCCATTTGACTGTTGTGGATGTTAATTCCAGCTTCTCCAGCCCTGTTTGGGTGTAAGAATGAAGGTGTTGCTGCTCTCCCATAGACTTTAATGGTCATCGGCAATCATCTATCATCGACCATAGAATATCTTGTCGATGATGGCCGACTATCGACCATCGACCGATGTCGATAGCCAACGTAATCGCTCAACACTAATTGTGAAATTTCACCTCCACTTTAATTTCTATTTTCAGTTCATTTCCATTTATTTATTGAGAAAAAGGATTTGATATCACAAATTTTTGAGTGGTAAAAGTAAGTGAACCTATACTCTCCATACCTGATATGACCACCTTTAACTGGGGTTGCAATTAGGGACCTTGGTTGGCTTGTCTGTATTCTCCGGGTGAAACTATAAAACTATAAGTAATATATCTGCCTGATTATATGGGGTAGAATATTTCAAAGAACTGGTGCAGCATGTGAGAAGTATTGGAGGCAAACATAGGATTTTTGGATGATTGAGGCATATAATATAAGATCTCCAGCAAAATGCAGAGTCTTGAGTAAGGTGGTAGTAAGGGGTGCAGCGCTGTGGAGAGACCGGGTAGGATGGTTGACAGAGATGAGTGAGGAGATGTAGGGGGTGAAGAGCTGTGTTGAGCCCGGGTAGGATTGTAGCCAGAGATGAGGGAGGAGATGTAGGGGGTGCATCACTGTGGAGAGACTGGTTAGAGTGATAGATATGAGAGAGGAGATGTAGGGGGTGCAGTGATGTGGAGAAAACCCGGGAAATTTTGTGATAGTCAAGATGAGGGAGGAGATGAAAGGGGGTGCAGCACTGGGGAGAACTGGGTAGGATGGTAACAGAATGAGGGAGGAGATGTAGGGGTGAAGAGCTGGGGAAGGAAAAGGGGGAAAGGGTGGAAAACAGAGTTTGAAGGAGGGATGTAGGGGGAAAAGCTGTAGAGAGACTGGGAAAAGGTGGTAAAACAGAGATGAAGGAGGAAAATTAAAGGGGTGAAGAGCTGTGGGGGAGACTGGGGAGGGGGGTAGAGAGAGATGGGGGAAAGGAATGTAGGGGGAAACGGGCCTTTGTGTTGAGCCCCCGGGGTAGGATTGTTGACAATAGGGAGAGAGGAGATGTAGGGGTTTTGCATTGCTTTTTGGAGAAAACCGGTAGAGGGGTAACAAGTTTAAGGGGGAGATATAGGGGGTGCAGTGCGGGTGGAGAGGGGGGGTTAGGGGGTAAGAATGAAATGAGGGAGGAAAGTGGGAGATCAGCACGGGTGGGGGGAGACCGTGAAGAGTAGTAAAAAGAGAAAGGGAGGAGATAAAGGGGGTTTGCAGCGCTTTTAAAAGACAGTGTAGAGGGGTTTAGACAAAAAATGGGGGAAGAATGTAGGGGGGGGCAGCGGTTGAAAGGGGGAAGGGTTGGTAGAAAAGAGATTAGGGAGAGATGTAGGGGAAAGAAACCCACTGTGGACGGACAGGGGGGGGTGGTAGACAGAGATGAGGGGGAGATGAAGGGGTGCGGGCACGGGGAAAGACTGGGTAGGTTTGTAGCCAGAGATGAGGGGGGGAAAATGTGGGGGGGCCCTCACGTGGAGAACGGGTTTTAGAGTGATAAATATGAGAAGGGGGATGTAGGGGGGCAGCCTGTGGAGAGACCCGGTAGTGTGATGGGTCAGAGATGGGGGAGGAGATGTGGGGGGGTTGCAGCACTGTGGAGAGACGGGGTGGTTTGGAACCAAAAGATGAGGGGGGGAATGTGGGGTGAAGACTTTTGGAGAGCCCTTGGAAAGGGTGGTGAAAAGAGATAAAGGAGGAGATGTGGGGGTTGAAGAGCTGGGGAGAGACGGGGAAAGGGGTGGTAGAAAGAAAAGGGGGAAGGGAGATGGGGGGGGGTCCAGCACTGTGTTGAACCGGTAGGTTTGGGTTGCAGATATGAAAAGGGGAAAATTTGTAGGGGTTGCAGGCTTGGAGAGACCGGGTAGAGTGGTAGACAGAATAAAGGGGGGAGATATGGGGGGTTGCGGCAGGGGAAAGACGGGGTAGGGGGGTAGAAGTAAAGGGAGGGAGGAAAATTTTGGGGAGTTTGAAAGCACTGTGGAAAAAACCGGTAGAGTAGTAGAAAGAGAAAAGGGGAGGAATATATGGGGGCAGCGCGGTGGAAAGCCCGGGTTGTAAAGGGGTAGCCAGAAAATGGGGAAGAGTTTTAAAGGGGGTGCAGCGCTGTTTGAAGGGGGTGGGGGTGGTAGACAGAGATGAGGGGGGAGATGTAGAGGAGGCAACACTGTGGAGGACAGGGTAGGGTTTTGATAGAGATGGGGGAGGAGTTTAAAGGGGTGCAGCACTGGGGAGAGACTGGGTGGGATGGTAGCCCGAAAAAGAGGGGGGTTTTTTTAAAGGGATTTGAGAGCTGTGTAAAACCCGGGGTAGGGTGGTAAAAGAGATGGGGAAAAAGGGGAGATTGTGGGGGGGACAGCCGTTTTTAACCCCGGGGAAGGTTTGGGTAGACAGAAAATTAGGGAGGGGATGTAGGGGGTGCAGCACTGAAAGAGCCCTTTGGGTGGGGGTGGTAGACAGAATGAGAGGGGAAATTTTAGGGGGTGAAAAGCTGTAGGAGACTGGGAAAGGTGGTAGACAGGGGATGAGGGAGGAAAAAGGTGGGGGTGAAACCCTTAGAGGGGACGGGGAGGGTTTTAGAGGGGGAAAAGAGGGAAGAAAAGGTAGGGGGAAACACCCAAAAGTTTTGAGCCCGGGGTGGGTTTGGTTTGACGAATAGAGGGGAGATTTAGGGGGTGCATTGCTGTGGAAAACCCGGTTTAAGAGGGTAAAACAGAAAATGAAGGGGGATTTTTTTAAGGGGGTGCAGTGCAGGGGAGAGAGGGGGTAGGGGGGGTAAAACTAAAAATAAGGGAAGATGAAGGAGATCAGCACTGGGGAAAAGAGACCGGAAAGTGTAGAAAGAAAATAAGGGGGGAAAGATATAGGGGGTACAGCGCTGGGGAAAGACAGTGTAGAGTGGAAGACAAAAAAGGGGGAGGAGATGTGGGGGGTTCGGGCGCTTTTTGAAGGGGGTGGTGGTTTGGAAAACAGAGATGGGGGGGGAGTTTGGGGGTGCAGCGCTGTGGGGGGGGACAGGGTAGGGGGGTTTAGACAGGGTGAGGGAGGATATGTAGGGGGTCAGCGCTTTTGGGGGGGGGGAAGCGGGTAGGGTGGTAACGGGAGATAAAGGGAAAGGGAGATGTAGAGGATGCAACACTTTTGGGGGGGAAAAAAAACAGGGTTAGGGGGGAAGACAGAGATAAAAGGGAGGAATGTGGGGGGTGCCGCTGTTGAAGACGGTAGGGGGTTAGCCCAGAGATGAGGAGGAAAAGTAGGGGGGGGCAGCGCTGTGGAGAAACCAGTTGGGTTTTGGTAGCAAGAGAGGGAGGAGATGTAGGGGGGTGCAGCGCTGGGGAAAGCCCCGTCTAGGATTGTAGATAGCAATATGGGGGAGGGGATGTTTTTTAAAAACAAAATTTTCAAATTTTTTTGAAAGCTGACGGACATTTTCCCAGAAATGAGGAGCAGAAATGTATCTTTTTAAACCCCACATCCCCAAAGGCAATAATAGACTGATAGGGGAAAAGCCTACCTTTTTTATACATACTAAATTTTACACATTAGCAAAAATCGCCATATCACATCAATAAGACACATTAATCATTTAAACCCCAAACCTACAACACCCCAAACCCCTTTCTTATAAAATTTTGGTTTAAAACCCTTTAAACACCCCTTTTTAAATAGTTGTTTTTTTTACAGTAAAACTTTTTGGGCCCAAATTGGGCTGAAAAAAAAAAAAAAAACTGGAAAACAAAAGTTAAAAAAGGTTGTGTGTAGGACTGACCGTCACGGCGATGGTAAAGTCTTCTTTATTTTAAAAAAGTCTTTTTTCTTCTTAAAAACTTTTTTAAAACCCCCAAACAGCTTTTGTCTCTGGGGCAGGGATAAGGGGGATTAATTTTTTCTTTTCTCATCCCCCAGTCTTCAGCGATAAAATCGACAAAGTTGAAATCGAACGGGTTTTTAGGGTTTACGGAAAATTTTCCCATCACCCCCCCATAATTTTGTGAAATCGCACCCAAATCAATATTATTGGGGCCATTTTCCGGGGGCTTTCCTGGGCATTTTTGGGGGCAGCAAAATCAGCTTTAACATAGAGCAGGGTGAGCTGGGTGTTTCGACGTCATGACTGGGGATGTTAGGGTTTTTCATTGGCTGGAAAAAAACACATGACCTTTTTTACATAAACCCGCCCTTCCCGTTTTAGCATTCCCAAAAGTTTTCCCGGGTCTCATAAGAGCAGGAAAAGGGTGTTAGCTCCCTCCCCAATAAAGCTCAAAACTCGGGGACACAGTTCTCTTTGTTTTAAAACAGACAAATATGGCTTTTTAAACTGTAACAATTTGAACCTAGGTAGATTAAAAGAATTTCATTTTTTTTAGGTTAGTTAGGCCCGAGACTTTTAAAAAAGCATCACGCTGTTAAAAGCCCGCAGGGGTGGGGGGGTTAAAGGGGAGGGGGGGGTGCAGGGCCCAAAAACAAAACAGACACCCTGCCTTTTGAAAAGAGTTAATTGTGCAGCCAGAAAACCTTTCTTTTAACCTACATTGAAATGGCTTCTTTTTAAACCCGTTTTTTTTTCCCAACACACCCCCGCACCTGGGTAAATAGCACCTTTTTAAAATTTTGTCAGCCCGGTTTTGTTAAAAGACCCCTTTTTTTACGAATTAGGTTTACAGAAATTTGCATAATTGTGTGTATTTCAAGGGAAAAAACCCACGTTTTTATTATCCGTACACAATTTAATTTAGGGTTTTTTTTTCATTTTTGGCGCAGGAAAATTTTGTTCAAAGACCCCCTTGTGCTTACTTAGGATACAGAAATTTGTAGTAATTGCTGTTGTATTTCTAGGGCAAAACCCACCTTTTATTATCCTACAAAATTTTAATTAAGTGTTTTTTACTTTGGCGCGGCCTTTTTTTTCAAAGACCCATCTTGTACTTAATTCGATACAGAAAATTTGCTAGTAATTGCTGTGTATTTCATTGGTGCAAAAACACTTTTATTACCTTTAAAATTTAAATCGTTTGCACTTTGGTTCGCTCCAGTTTTTTTCAAATCCACCTTGTACAAAATTTGGAAACAGAAATTTCTTAGTTACGTTGGCGTTTTTTCATTGGGCAAAAAAACCCTCTTTTTATCGATAATTTTTTTAAATAGCTGTTATTGACGGGGTGGGGCCCTAGTTTTTTTCAAATAGCCAGTTGTAAAAATTCTGTTAGAAAAATTTTCTAGCAACTGTTTCGTTTGCATTGCTGAAAAAAATCACAATTTCTCACCCATGTAACTTCTGAATAGTTTTATTGTTTGGGTCGTTTAATCTCGTTTTGGGGCCAGATAGCCATTGTATAAAATTTTTTTTTGAAAAAATATAATTTCCCAGCCCCCTGGCGTTGTAAAAACCCTGGGCTGAAGAAAAAACATGTTATTTGTCTTACGGTTCCTCCAAGACCCCTTTCACGTATTTGCTAGAAAATTTCAGTTTCTAATCCTAGTTGGCGAGGAAATTAGAGGGATTTTAAAAATGCTGTGATTTTGCCGTTTTCAATAAAAGCGTCAAAAACCTTCATACCTTTTAAATTTTTATCTTTTGAACTGGAGAGAAAATGCAAAGGTGGTAAGCGAGCAAAGAGGGGGGGTAGGCATGGAGGGAAGGTACAGAAAGGGGGTCCTTCCGGCTGGCGACAATACGCAAGCCAGCGGATCGTCGGTTGCAGGACGTAGGCCTGTCATTTTTACGGTTCCGGAGTGGACCACTGGGCCCCCACCAGCGATGTTTAAGCCACCCAGGGAACGGGGTCTAAATAGGGGCCCGGTTTCACCCAAACCCGCCCAAAGCAGATAACTTGCTGCGGCGGGGGTCTACCATGTTTTACCCGACTGACTTTCTTTTCGGGGGCACCGAAGTAAGGGGTGCAAAATGTCAGCGGCTCGTAGCGGGTCAGCAGAAGGCAGGGCAGGCACTATGGTTTGTGGGGCGTGGACAGGCAGGGTCGGGGAGGGGGCA